>CM023625.1:15099420-15154420 GCA_013358685.1 Antennarius maculatus | reverse complement strand
ACACCCATCTGTTCGGGATGGGATTAATATCACTGACCAAACGTCCTTCCCTCCAGTGGGGAACATCAGATTTGGACCTTTCTGCAAACATCTTAATTATTTTAAATGTACAGTCTAATTTATGAAATGAAGTCTTGTTGTTATTATTTCTCATTATTTGTGTTTCTTCATGTTATATCGGTTTGCCCCCCCCGACCTGTGCAGATGTTTTATTCCGCTGTGGTAACTAAATAGACCAAACTCTCGCCTCCAGTAGCTTTTTTATAAGGCAGCAAATATTATCTGTCATATTTTTTTAGCGACAGCTTTAATTTTTTTAGTTTTCCGTTAAACTCCCTGGAGTTTGTGTTTTTCCTCTTTCATTTATGTTTTTTCCGATGAAGCACTCATTATTTCCAGAACTGCCGTTAAATTCTCTGGTGCCACTCACCTCCAGCGGCTCTTTATACGTCATTAAAGTGTTTCCTGTAAGTCCTGAAGAAAAATTTAACAGCATTTGAGATGTCAAAATCTGCTCTTGGCACCACAAGCTGTGTCATCCATATTTTTGTCTCCGTCTCAAATGCATCTCTAACGTCTAAGCTGTTACATTGAAGCATCATCTCAGTCCTTCCATTTAATTATTACCCAGTAAAATGTGCCTCAGTGCAAATACTGAAAACATCTATACGGCTATTTGTAGCTCACGTTTCAAAAGCTTCCTTTCATTTGCATTTTCAAATAGGAGTTTGTCGTCAACAATGTTTCCTCTTACGAGAAAAGGTGATGCTACTCCTCTTCTTCCTTTTTCCAATCTGTTTACTTTAGTTTTCTCCTCTCCCTCCACCATCTGTCACTTTATACAAACTTAAAGCTGCTTTAAGGTTCGTCTCATCACAGCGTGTTAGCTTCACACTGTCGCCGCCGTCTCCACATCCACAGATCCACACGTCGTTGATCAACGGTCGTCCGAGCGCGGAGGACCCCTCGCCGACCCTGCTCAACTTCACCTCGGCGCGTTACATCAGACTGGTGTTTCAGCGAATCAGAACGCTGAACGCCGACCTCATGACCCTGACGCTCCGTGACCCCAGAGACGTCGACCCCATTGTGACAAGACGGGTGAGGCTCAATGTGCATTCACAACAGCTCTGTTTTTATTTCCTTTCCTTTTTCTTTTCCTTTCCTTTCCTTTCCTTTCCTTTCCTTTCCTTTCCTTTCCTTTCCTTTCCTTTCCTTTCCTTTCCTTTCCTTTCCTTTCCTTTCAATCCTTCAGTTTCTAAATATATTTTGTTAGAAAGGATTTTATTGGTATTTTATATTTAAGATAAGAGAGTCTTGTTGTACTATTACTTATTAAACTGGTAATAAAGCATTAATAATTCCATTAATACACTCTTTTCCCTCCCTCTCCAGTACTATTACTCCATTAAAGACATCTCAGTGGGGGGCATGTGTATCTGTTACGGCCACGCCAAAGCCTGTCCACTCGACGCGGCGACACAGGTGAAATCCTTCATCCTCTGTTCCTCTCAGTCCACTTGTCTTCTGTCACCACGGTAACGGAAGCCCCGCATTCAGCTGAACGGGAGCAAAGAGCACCTCAGGCACCGGCTTTTCATCCAGCGCCTCGTATCAAACGTTGTGTGTCTGCAGGGGACACAGGTGACTCAGTGAAGCGTTGTCTCCCATGTCACATCAAACGGTGGAGTGTTTGATACCAGACACCTGATATTCAACCCCCCCAACACACACACACACACACACAGATTCCCGTGTCCTTTACCCGTCCCGAGGCTGAACCCAGAAGACTAACTCACATTCGACAGCGGTGTCTGGTCCCTTGGTGAAGATGTCGTTGACAATAAGTGATGTCATTGATGTGGAAAGAACTCCGGTTTCTCCTTTCCCTCCTCTCTAAAGGCTGCTTTATAAATGCATTTCAAAAGAAGCAAACCAAACACACGCAAAGTGTCTTCCGTGTACATCTGGGTCGCATTTTTTAAAAGCTTTCCTACGATGGTAGGAAATAAGAAGTGATTGCGATGCATTGTCAGTAGCATTCTATGTCGTTTAGCTCACTTTGATATACGTTCATCCAGGTCCTGGGCAGACATTCAGGAAACAGGAAAGGTGGAAACCAGTGAGAGGATTTGTTGATGATTGCTGTTAGAACTTTTTGTCAGATGCTCGCTCAGAGCGAAGCCCGCCTGAGGCCAGAGCTGGAGCGTTGAATCTCTGAAGGGGGCAGATTGCCAACGAATCCAAACTTGGCTCTGACTGTGCCATTGTACATCGCTGCCCTCTCCACATCAAGCAATTTACAGAACGTCCTAAATTGAATTTCTGAACCTCCAAGTTGGCAAATATCCTGCTACATTTCGCTCTGACTGTGTTTTAGTTTTGAATCTATTTCTCTCCTGGGAGAGCGATGGTGAACCCGCTGACTGACAAGCTAGAGTTCTATCAGTACAGCTGGCTCTCCTGTGAATGCAACCTCGTGATAATTGTTTAATAAGGCATACATATTGATATTAACCTTCTTGGAGCCCTGCAACACTTTCATATCATGTGGTTGTCACATGGTAAGTCTGTCATAGTCCAGCCTGTTATCATTTCTTTACTTAAATAGTAATATAATATAAATTACATGATGCAAATGCATATTTAAAATGATTTCACTTTAAAACCAAGTTAAATATGTTGTTATAGATACATTTATTACAGTTTTTAACATATTATTGCTGTATAGATTCTGTAGATCCATAAAAAGTAAACCATATCCAATTATCTGAATTTTAGGCTTTAAAAAGTATTGAATTTTGACATCAACAAGACTTTTATAAAAGTTTTTACCAACTCCAGTGTCTTTAAGTGTTGCTTGCTTAATTGGAAACTCTTTGAGACCTCTACACTATTATTGTGTTTTTCCTCCATTTGTGTGTGTATGTGTGTGTGTATATGTGTGTGTGTGTGTGTGTGTGTGTGTGTGTGTGTTTGTGTCCATGTGTAGAAGTTTAGCTGTGAATGTGAACACAACACTTGCGGGGAGAGCTGTGATCGTTGTTGCCCTGGTTACCACCAGCAGGCCTGGATGGCAGGAACTTTCCACACTCGACATATCTGTGAGAGTAAGAAAGACACAACACAACGGCTAATTACACACTTAAATTACACCCAACTACCCACCTGATTTCTGCAGAGACTTATCAAAGTGTCCTTACTTTAGGAATGTCCCTCTTGAGTACCTGTAGGCTTGCAGGGGCTAAGCATATAGGTGTATAAATGTATGGTAATTAGTAATATGTCTGTAGTGACACGTGATTGTATTATATAAGCTTTACACAATTGAAATATATATTACTGCCAGCCAATCAGGATTGGCTTTCTCTACTGAAAGGCTGATCTTCCATCAACCTCCATTAACTTCGCAATGTAATGTCCGTTTGATTCCACAAAGCCTGTACGTTCTAACGGCTTCTGCGGTCTCAATGTCCCGATAAGCGTCTTCTGGTTCGACACGGACGCGGCGGAACTGAGGGGGCAAACGGTTAAAGACACAGCAGTGAAGGAATCAGATTCAGCGCAGCCATGGAATCAGGAAAGCAGGACGTAGTACCGAACCTGATACCAGACAGAGGAACGCTACCTAAAATATGAGGAGATAAAAGATTAAGATGCACACATTCTCACTGGTCTTCCGCCTTAAGGCAGAACTATAGGTGGAGGATCCATTCCTGCTGTTTGTGACCTTTAAAACATAAGCCGTAAAGGTGAATGAAAAATCACAGGCCCCTTTATTCATTGTAGTGAGGTCACTGTCTTTTACTACAGCGGGGATGCTCAACTTTTGCTGAAGTGCAATACAACATCTTCCAGTCAAAACATTGGGCACAAACTCACATTTCTTTGCAGGTAATATCCAGAGAACGCTCCGCCGTATCCTGGCATCTTAAAAGCTTTTACATTTATGGATCTGTTAGTCACACCAGTCATCCCTAAATGCATTTCATCATCTAATTGCGGTCCTGTTTTTCGGTCTGAACACCTGGCGCCTTACCAGGCTCGATACCTGTGATCCTTGGCATAAAGCATCATTTTAAATCATGTCCACAATCGCAACGAGGAACGTTTTTCGCCTTTTGTAAATTTAATGTGCGGGAAGTGGTGAGGACAAGGAAAGTGAAATGAAATGAAACACACCGCTTTTTTCTCTCTGGAGCCTCGAGATAAAACACAAGCAAAACAGTATTTTGATGTTTCTTTAAACTAGAAGGAGTGAAAAGTAATGGAATTTAAAAAAATCTGTGGCTTTCCTTCGTCTCAGGAGAACAGGGTCAGGACCCGACAGCCCGATCGGATACACAATCGCCTGTTTGTGTGTCTTTTCAGAATGTAACTGCCACGGAAAGGCGGACGAGTGCTACTATAATCAGACAGTAGCGGATCTGTCACTCAGCCTGGACACCCATGGTCAAAACAGAGGGGGAGGAGTCTGTGTCAGTTGCCGTGACAACACAGCTGGAATCAACTGTCAGTCGTGCAGAGATGGATTCTACCGACCGACCGGGGTACGTCGCCTACGGCTCAGTTCCACTTTGCTTCGTGATCACGCATACAAACATCTCCTCTCTTTACCTGGCCAGGTGAGCGCCGAGGAGGAGAACCCCTGCATCCCCTGCTCATGTGACCCGCGTGGCTCCATCAGCCAATCGTGTGTCGCCGATCCCAGCCAGGCCACACCCAGTAAGCAGATATATTGGTACCTTTTTCATCCCGTCTTATTCTCTCTGGATATCATTCATTAGTTCAAACATAAAATGTGTCAGCGCCCTCCCAGACGCACAAACAGGCGATGCCAGCACACATTTCACATTTTAATTCATTTTAAAGTGGTGCTTCAGTAACTCCAACAATTCATTGATTCAGTGCTGCTTGATTTCCTGTGGGGTTGGGTTTATTCAAGTTCAGCGGCGTACACAGAATCCTCCGTTATTAAAAACCGTCTTTGACAGGAAAGAACATCTATTTATATTAGAGATAATTTTACCCTTCTTTGTAATTTTGCCGTTTGTACGTCTATTAAGAGGAGCTATTTCAGTCGCCGCCACTCAAATCATTCAGTTGTGTGTGTGTGTGTGTATGGTTTTTTTTCTCAAATGTGACGCTCTGTTCGGGTTTGATTGACAGGTCAGCCAGCGGGGTCATGCCGGTGTAAGGAGGGTTTCGGGGGTCTGCGATGTGACAGGTGAGAGTCGCACGAGTACGCACTCGAACTCACACTTTAAGAGACGGAGACGCGTTGTGACAGGTGAGCACAACCTTTCAGCTGTTGTCTGTTCCAATTAGGGTTTGGAAATTGCCAGAAAGTTTCCATTAAGATTTTGATGATATTTATTACCAAGCACACACAGAGGCATACACACACACACATAGAGACTTCTATACCTTATATTATGTCAGTGAATAAATGGCCAAGGTCTCTTTTCCTGTTAACACGCGTTATTTTTGGGGTCAGAATTACAACCTGTGAATCAAAGCAAATCTGTATTATCTGCTAATCTGTCAACACAGGCGCCTCATCAGACATGATTGATTATTTGGCGTCTTTTATATCTATATTATCCTTATTCTCACTGTGGCAGCCCAACCTGTCTGTGTGTGTAACCTTCACTTTAATGCGATCTCATCTAAAAGCTGCTGAAACCTCGCTCTTAAACTTTTTAACGACCTGCCCTCAGGTCAGGATCGCCTTCAAAATCACTTCTTAAAATGTACTTTAATAGGCTTGCTTTGAGCACATTCTCTTAATTGTTTTGTGTTTGCAGCGTGTGGCCTGTACTAAGTTGAACATCAGCTCTAAATGCCACGTATCCGTTCTCCTTTCTGGACGTTCATACCTTTCATTTCTATCCAGGTGTGCCGTCGGTTTCATGGACTTTCCGTCTTGCCAGCGTTGTAACTGCAGCGTGGAAGGAAGCACCAACGATGACCCGTGTGTCTCTCCCTGCTTGTGCAAGGTAACACACATAGAATCAAAACTAATGGCCTCTCTAGCTCTTTCATCGTCTTTACAATAATATCATTCCATTCGCACACCTTGTGCTCTAAGGGCAGGCTGTAAACACATTGCATCATTGCAATTATGTGTGAAAGCGTCCTTGGCTTTTTCATGATGTGTGAGTGTAGAAATGTCATGAATAGGATTGTACTGCACACACATGACAGGCTGTGAGTGTCAATGGGTGAATGGGGCCAGTGTCGTAAAGTGCTCCGAGGAATCGGTAGAATAGAAAAGCTCTGTGTCGACACAAAGCCCTTTACAGTGCCGTATCTCTCGCAGGAAAATGTGGAGGGTGAAAACTGCAACCGCTGTAAACTGGGATTCTACAATCTTCAAGGCGACAACAAGCGTGGATGTGAAAAGTGTTCCTGCATGGGCATCACCAGTCAGTGCTCCGCCTCTCCGTGGACCTATCAGGACGTAGGAAAAAGCCTTTCACACTCTTTTACTGTAGAAATATTTAAATGATCTTTTCTTTTTGTTTGTACGACATGACATTAATTTAAGGGCAGCTGCTCAGTCGAGGTGGATGCGACTCGCGGCATCGTTTCTAATCCGTCGCAGGATTTTTCAGAAGGTCGCCTGCAAGAAGCCAAGAAAACATTTAAGACACAGAAAAAACATGCAAGCACAAACGTCACAGTTGAGATCTGCAACTTCTAGAACTTTGACACACGGATGTTTGGCGTTTGCCAGTGTTGACCTTTGAAGAATGGACAGCCTCAAATAGAAGAAGCTTATAATGACCTTTCACTGTACGCGTTTCCACAACCTTCTTCTGCACGTATATAACCTGGGAAGAGGCAGACGTGAAACACGAGGCAGGAGTAGAAGGTGCAGATGTGTGTTTCACGCCGTCACAATGAGACCTACTGGACACAGGTTGATGTTAGCAGTTAGCTCCTCTGGAGCCCCAGAAAGTGCATGAACTGAGTTCACCCATCAGAACGGACATTTGCACTCAGGGCATCTGCTTATTTTCATGATTTTCTTCTACGCACATGTCCATTAATTGTTGAAAATACAATCTGTACATGAAAATAAACTCCGTGTACAGACGGTTTCTGACCACACAGTGCAAAATAGAAGGCAGAATGAGGCCACCGTTGAGTCAGCGTTCAGCAACGCAGACAAATAAGCAACGATATATACGGCAGAAGGGTAAAAATGAGGAGGAAAAAGGTGGAATGAGAGGACAAGACTGGAAAGACAAAGAAGGGAGGCAAGACGAGAGGCAATAAGGAAGAGAGGTGAAAAGAGGAAAAACAGTTTTTGACTGACAGGCGGTGCGGGAGAGGAGGGAAGACGAGATGCTGACAGGATGACAGTTCTGATTTAGACACTGATAGTGTGTGTGTGTGTGTGTGTGTGCGTGTGTGTGTGTGTGTGTGTGTGTGTGTGTGCGTGCGTGCGTGCGTGTGTGTGTGTGTGTGTGTGCGTGCGCGTGTGTGTGTATTCCAAAGGGGAATCCAAGGTCAGGTTAATTGCAGCGACAGATGTGTGTCTCACTGTCTGTCTTTCTCTCTCAGACACAAACACACACACTCACACACACACAAAAACACAACACACACACCCACATGCAATCCTTGAAGAATATTTTTTTCTCACTGTCAGTTGGAAGACTTTGTGTTTGACATGTGACGGATGTAAAACATTTTTTCCAAACATTTTTGTTGTGGTAACCTCTCATTTCCGTCAGACGGAGGTCTGAGAATATCATCAATCGTGGAGTTTTAAAGATTCCACATGATTAACTGACACTGTCATAACCAAATAGTGATGCATGTGAATATTCCTTAATGGGGGGAGCATCTTCTAAACAGCTCCTTGATGTTTAATAGTTGAGAGTGTCTGCTCCTGGTGGAGTCCCAAGCTGTGTCGCGGGACTCAAAAAAAAGGATTTACTGAACAGTCGACTCATTTTTTAGATTCTGGAAACTTTAAGAGATGCCAACTTGTCGTTGTAGTCGTGGTTACAGGACGGGCGGATAGCAGGGGAGACGTATCTGCTAAGACAGCCGGTTCATGCAGCAGACAAGCTGAGTGAAGGTTGTCAGGTTATTTAATCCATTTACATTGAACCTGACTGGCGACTTGCTTTAATATGTTTGCTGTCAGATGCTGCTGATCGGCTGACAGTGAGGTGATTTCACCGCGACTCTGTCAGAATTATCTGATTCTAGTACCGTTCACACATTTATATACATTCTTCTCTATGGAGAAGTTCAAATTCAAACCAGATCTTTGTCTAGGAGCAATAAATAAAATGTTTCTCAGCAGTTGGATTCAAAAGTGAATCTCTAAACTTCTTCCTGGACGTGTTCTCTCTCTTTTTTTATATTTATTGCAGGTGAGCACTCTGACCGGCTGGCACCTGGTTGGAGATACGGGAGGAAGAGTGTGGTCCGTCCACAGACAAACACCTCCTTACCTCAGCGTTCGACATTCAGACGTGGTGGCTGATCTGGGTTCAGCCTACTACTGGAATGCACCTGAGCTTTACCTGGGAAACAGGGTCAGGTGGACACACACTCATGTTAACACAACTCATTCATGCACTGCAACACAACTCAATTCAAATTCAATTCACAAAAACTTTATTTGTCCCCAGGGGGCAATTGAATGCACATAAAGCAGGATTGGTCTAAAAAGTGTAAACATAAACAGTGTAAACATAAACAGTGTAAACATAAACAATAAACATAAATAATAATTAAATAATAACATACATACGCTGTTTATGTTAAATAATAATTCAAAATTTAGTTAGTTTAGAACCTAATTTGTTCAAAACCTAATGGGTTAGTTAGTTAGTTAGTTAGTTAGTTAGTTAGTTAGTTAGTTAGTTAGTTAGTTAGTTAGTTAGTTAGTTCAAAAACTAGTTAATTATAAACCCACTTACCTAGGTCAAAAATTGGTTTGTTTAAAACCTAGTTAGTTAGTTTACAACCTAGTTAATTCTAAACATTGTAAGTTCAAAACCTAGTTAGTTAGTTAGTTAGTTAGTTCAAAATCTAGTGGGTTAGTTTAAAAACCTAGTTAGTTTAGAGCCTAGTTTGCTTAAAATCTAGTGGGTTAGTTAGTTCCAAACCTTTTTAGTTAGTTAGTTAGTTAGTTAGTTAGTTAGTTAGTTAGTTAGTTAGTTAGTTAGTTAGTTAGTTAGTTAGTTGAAAAACAAGTCAATGAGTGGCTTCCATCTAATTCAAATATTTGGATGCGTGCTGATGTGGCACGCTGCCAGATAACATGAGGCTACGTCATCGGGACTGAACGTAATCTACCCCTGGATCCTCCAGCGCCGTGCATCCCCTGGTATCCTGCTGGGATTCCTCCTCACCAGGCGTGCTCCTCTCAATCTGCTCCTGCTAATGTGGAATGTTTGAATTTGTTTTTTTCTGTGTAGACTTTATCACTCCAGCTGGCAAATAGCTGCAGTCCATGTTTCTGAAGTGGAGTTGTTGCCCCACTACAACAACAGGCTGACTGTGATGTTAGTCTGGGTGTCATGGCTTAGAGGAATATACCACAGAATTTCATTACTTAACAGCCCGCAGGCTTGGCATGTCATCTCACTTCTTTGTCTGAACATCTATCCCTCCCTCCCCCAAACCATCCCTGCATCCCTGCTCCTTTTCATTGGTCCGCTCATCTAACTCTCACTCCGTCTCTCCAGGACTCCCATTTTTCACCTCCCTGTTCTTAAATCCTCTCCTTCTGCTCCCCTGAAGCTCTTCTCTCTCTCTGTCTGTGTCTCTCTTGTTGGCGTTGTGTCTCTCAGGGTAAACAGTGTTTCGCCTGTTGAACCCGATAATCAACTGTTTTTCTCTTAGCGCGCACGCACAAGCAAACGTTCATTCACGTGCAGAAACACATCGTCCCATTCGAACACGCACACACACACACAGACACACACACACACACACACACACGCACACGCACGCACACACACACACACACTCCAAGGCCTATGTAAGTCAGATAATGATGTGTTGCGGAGGCATTAGGGACAGTGGAGCAGAACTGAATGCCTCCAAACATGGGAAACAAACAAATTACCAGTGTGTGTGTGTGTGTGTGTGTGTGTGTGTTTGTGTGTTTGATTGCTATGAGGAGTATGCGAGTACGGTATGAAAAAGCAATTCTTTGCTTCAATCTCTGATCGTGTTACAGAGATGGATGCTATGTGACTTGAATATGCGACTCTTTCACAGACACACACACACACACACACACACACTGTGTTGTTTGTCATGTCATAGTGTATCATAGGAAGTGACAGGCTGTGTGTGTAATGATAAGCTAGCAGTGCACGTGTAAGATTATAAATGTGTGTGACGATGCTCATAATCTCGTGCATGACCTCCTGTGTCAACGGAACCGAGGATGCTCATTGGCCCGGTCGCGTTCTCCCGCGGATACTCATTGGTCCAGAAGCATGTTTAACTAATACTCATTGGGCATTTATTCAGCTGTGTAAAGGGACTGCTCATCCTCTGGGATAACCATTGGTACCACTGAATGTGGTTTATTTGCCATTAGGGTGAAAATAAATGGAGATCAGCATAAAGAACCAAATACAGACTCAGTGTTTCATGTAAGCACATCTTAATGAAGAGCTCTGCATTTTTTAAACTGTACATATTTATTTATTTTAACATTTTCAAGCAGAGTGGAACTTTTTCGTGTCATTTACATAAACTCAGAATGTGGTGGATACAGACAAGCAGGTAAACAATAATTAAAGCAAATCCAATATGCACAAAAGAGGGGGTGTGGGGTGTAATGAGATCCAGGTGGGAATAATCAGGGTGAGGTGGATGGTCAGCAGAGGGAGACACTTGTAATCTGAAAGAAAAAAACAGATGTGTGCTGAGAAATAATAAGAAACAGAAGTGGAAATAAAGGAACACAACACGGGAAAGCAAACTTCCAAAATAAAATTGAAGTTACAATCTAATCTGAAAACCACAACACACATCTTCAACCTGGTTTTCATTCTGTAATCAGGTTGAAGAACAGATTCTCAGACTTGATGGATCAAAGACTGGAAAACAAATGTTTGACTTTTGAAGGAAAGAAGTGACAGAGATGGACAGAATGGAAGATAAAAGGGTTAAGATGAACACGGAGGGAGGAAACTTTTTGCTGACAATTGATGAAAGACGGTTCGATTTTCTCAGGATCTTTTTCGTGTTGTCTCTTAAACTAATATAAAATAATCATTTTAGGAGGAAAGCCTGCAGCAGACTTTCACCTTGGTTAGAGGTCGGCGCCTCAAAGCTGTGACGAAGGAAATCTATCTTATATTTCTATAATATACCTTTTTTGGAATTAAACCCTCTTCCATCGTGGACGAAACATCATCTTTTACCAAACGACAAAATGGCATTTACATATCATGCCCGTCTAGTGTCAACGTTACGACTTCCTGTTGCAGATGATGACAGTTTATCCCCTCCCCTCCCTGAAAGTTGTGCATTTTCAGGAAGGAGTAGGGAAAAAAAAACAACACACAAAAGTTATTAACGACTTTTTATATATCTGAAGACGTGTGAAGTGATCTATCAATGTTAAATAAAGTTCACGTCGGTGCCGTGGAGCTTGTAAAGTCATCAGTCTTGTTTAGTGTATCGGGCTGAGGCAGGCAGATGGTGTTGTTTTTTTTACATATTCATAGACTTAACATGCTGTTGACACTAAACGTTGATGCTAATGCCTGCACATGTAAGCCCAGCCTCAGGGATGGATGCGCGGCGACGGTTTTGAATAAAGGGTGTCATCTTGCTTTTGTTTGTTGCTTCAAGTCGGATACACAGCGAGCCGCCGGAGTCGACTTTCAAGAGTCAGCCAGCCGTGGCGGCACGGAACAATAATTGATCGCCTCTAAGAGGCTGACAGCAAACGTGTCATCTTAGTCGTCTTCCTGGATGAGATGTGCATACTGAGCTACAGTTTTAACTTCCTCTCGTCTGCCACCAGTGGTGATAATTATTGTGTCACAGTCCTGCTCACAACTACCTCTGGAAATCAACGCTGTGGAGTGGTTGTTTGTGCTGCAAGACTTTTGACAAAAAGAAGCACTGCATGTAGAAAAAAGTCTCTATGCGATGATTTTTTTTTGGAAAAAAAAAAAAATTCGCACCCTAACCTTAATCTGTTAGTCAAATCAAGAAGATCAGCCTCCCTCCACCCCCTGCCGGGCCCGTCCCCTTAAAGCAGGAGTCGACTGACATCACTCCCAAACTTCATCTGGGCCAAACCCCCCCTGCAGAGTCCCTCAAACAACCTGCTGACAATCGATCCTCTTCATTCTCTTCTCCCAGCACCCACTCAGGGTTCTTCATCCCAACAGCCTGACCTCCATCTAAACACACTCTGAAAGGGGACCCCGTCGGCTCGTAGCCAGCAGCTCCACATCTACTGGCGTGAAAGCAGAACCGTCTTGCAGCTGTCAAAACATTCACACCCCCCGCTGGTCTAAGGAAACCACAGGAGAGTCAAGTCAACACATAATCGACCACCTGAAAAGCACCTAGAACAAAGTTTCAGAGGGCCGCACAAAGTCGTCACAAAGCGCCAACGCGCTGTGGTGGCGTTGCTTGTGATCGTCAGATGTTTTAATCCACACATCTTTTTTCCCCCTGCGTTCCCTAAGAGGAGCTTCTCAGGAGCAATGTAACCGAAGGCACTCTCAGAAATGTTCCTCCTACACTCTCGCACAAGCAAGAAGAAGAACCTGCAAGAAGAGAAACGTTTTTATTCAAAATCTTCGCTGCATCTGATCATTTAGGAGACAAACAGAAACGTATTAAAGTCTGAATTTGTGTCGTTCCCCTCAGACCGACATGGAGATTCAACCGTATGGATGTAACGACACAGTGCGAGGCAGTCAAAAATAGATGTGATTTTTTTTTTTTATGATTCCAATCCTTATTTTGAACCAACTTTTGACTTTACTTGGTCCACCTGTTTTTTTGACGTTACGCCACTGTGGGTTATTGGTTTGGACGGAATTGGTTGTATAATAGACTTGTACCATCTATTGATGCCTCTGGAGCCCATCTGACCCGCTTGCCAGGGACAACAACAATCTGTGTGTGTGTGTGTGTGTGTGTGTGTGTGTGTGTGTGTGTGGGTAGGTGTGTGTGTGTGTGTTTGTATTCGTGTAGAACCCACAAACAAAGGGAGAACCCTCTAAACAACCGCCAGCATCAGAAAGACGACTTGTATATGTGATTTTTTTTTTTCTTCTTCTTTAAATGCTTATACGTATGTCTGTTTCTCGGGGTGTTTGGAGAGGGTTTGTTGCGTATGTATGTGTGTGTTTGTGTGTGTATTTGTGTGTCATTTGAAGGAAGTTTGTTTTCTGAAGCTTTTGTGACAATCTGGTTTTCATTTCCTGAAGGATGATTTCCTTCGCCCCCTCTCGCCCTCCTTTTCTCTCGGCCCAATCTCCTGAGGAGAGCGTTGGTGGTCTTTGCTGCTCCCACAAATATATATAAAAAAAATAAAACCAAAGTGTACAAATGTGGAGTGGTAAGCATATTTCTCTGAAGAAACTGGCATGTGGTGGGCACAAAAGAAAGTTGCATACCGAAAAGCTTATTACAGTTTCAGAGCTGTCATCTCTCCTTCCAGTCTGTCTTTTTTTTTTCCCCCTGTGCTTGTTACTGTACGTTTTTGCTACAAATAAAAAAAGTAGGATGTTGTTTGGCTTATTCATATTTCAATTTATCCTTTAGTGGAAGAGATCAGGGAAGAGCGCTGATATGCGATGCTTCCTTTCCTTTCTACTGCGCACAAACGTTTAAATCATTGGAACCTGGTATGTAAGTCATGAAATCGGAAGATTTTCCCACTTAAAGCGGCAAAAATCGACTACATAAATATAATTCGACCTTGAAGCACACAAATTGATTTGATAAGTTGGTATTGATGATCGATTTTTAGTGCACAGGTAGAGGTGAAAGCCATTTTTTTCTATTTTGTGTTTGTCACCACACATTTCCACACATCTCTGACCTTTCTATAATAACAACAGTGGTAACAGTATTATCAGGCCTCAGGTGAGGGCTGAGGCGGTGAAGGACTTTCACACCTCGTGACACTCCAAACCGAACCGGCAGAAAATTATGTGTAATAAGTTGACCCACCTTGTTAACACTCTTCCTGTCTTTGTCGTCCACTCTTTGCTCCCAATTATTAATTTCTGATTTGTATCTCTGACTTTTTCTACCGTTCGCTCGTCTCATTTCACTTCACCTCATGTCTCCAGTTACATGAATCTCTATCTCTTTATTTCTAGTGGCTCTGTTTCTCTCATTCCTCTTTGTTTCAACTGTTGGATCTGCTGGTGTCAGTGGGAACAGGCTGACTTAAAACGAATATTGTCTCAGGTTCTTGATGAGGGTTTTAACGACAAGGATTACGTCTTGTTCTCTTTATTGTGACCACTAATAGAGTTACTCACAGGCTTATGAAGCTCTCAGGGGGATCTGACTGATGTCTATTGTAGCTGTGTTTGTGTTTGTGTTGTCATCACCATAATCCCCCTCCCCCCCCCCATCCCTCCCCTCTCCATATTTTTCCTTTCCCGCTGTGCTATTGGTATTTTCTATTTCCTATTTTCTTGTTTTTGTTTCTTTTGTGTTGTCTCTCGGTTGGACGTGGGTCATCGGGGCGCTTTGACAAAACCTCCGATTGCTGTTCATGTCGAGCGAACGACGTCACAGAAAAGAGTTTTCTGAAAAATGTCAATAACATCAAAAGAAGTAACCTGTTAAATTCAGGTGATGGATGTTGAGTCATTCGTTTTCCATTACTCATTTTTTTCTGTCTTAGCTTTGTTGTTGTGAAATCGAAGGCTAGGGTTGAAAGTATGAGCAGATATTTTAATGTTTTTCTTTTTGGAATACTTAAACTTCAAGCTGTGATCTCGAGCTGGTGGAGACCAAAAACAGAGCTAAACGTAAACTGAATATTGGTTTTAAATCACCAGGTGAGCATAAAACACAACTCCTGGTGAAACCTAATATTGTTCCATATCATTTGGTTGTCGGGATGTCAGATCCTGCTTGTTTTACTGCATAAGTTACAAAAAATAAATTCAAGTTAAGTTAAAAACAAGTTTTTATTCCAGGCTTTAACACCTGTAAAGACAGAAGTATGCATAATTTAATGTTAGTAATTCTGTAATGCAAATAAGTGAACATTAACCTCCAGCAACAAAAGCAGTGAAAAAAAAAAAAAAAACGCTGCAAAAAAAAGATGTTTCTCCGTGAAACATCTTGTGTTTTATTCTTGCTTTTTGCAGCAATGTGATGTATTAGATTTCTGCTGTCGGACGCGAACGACGAGTCCTTCCTGGAGTGCAGATAAGCTGGGTGTCAGAGGAGGTCAGGCGGTACGAGTGTGTGGAGTGTGTAGGCTGTGTGGGTTTAACCTACGCTTTTTACTGCCTGCTTGGGTCTAAATCAGCAAATGGGGTTAGATGGAGAGCAAATATTGGTCAATAAAATGTCCTCCCAAGTACACCGTAGTGCCCACTGTGTGTGTGCATGTGTGTGTGTGTGTGTGTGTGATCCCTCATCGTGGTTTAAGAACTGAGAGTAATGATGTAGAATGGAAGAGGTTTATAGAGGCATTCAGGCTGCCTCTTACACCCTCTCTATCTTCCTCCTTTTCGTCTCTCTCCCCCTCTTCCTCGATGTCCCCCTCTCTCTGTTTTTATGGTGGCATTATTAGCTCGCTCTCCCACCCATTACTGTTCAGGTTGGCGCAGAATAATAAATTTCAAGATCATGCCGACGCAGCGTTTCTCCAGCCGAAGCTCAGTCTGTGGACTCGACAGAAACTTTGCGCTGAAACACACAAAAACAACAATGATTGTGTCGTCTTCTTCTTTTTTTCCCTTACTTTTTAAACTGTACGGAATAAAACAGCATCATTAGGAGCAACAGTAACTGTCGTGATTTAGTGTCGCCATTGAAGTGTTCTAGCTGCTTCCATGGAGATTTATATCACAGAATCTTTACAAAACGTATATTTTACAGGTTCGTTTTACTTCCAAATATATTTTAAAAGCTTCAGGCATCCTGTTGTTTGTGCAATAAATGATTCTTAACTGTCCTTTGAGGCAAATAAACAAAATCTACAGTTGTAGAAGGTTTGAAAGTTCAGACATTCAGCGAAACACGGTAAAAGAGTTCAGCATCGATATCAATCATGAGCAGTAACACAAACTCACTCATCTTTTCTCTGTTGCGTTTCAGATGTCCGCCTATGGAGGGACTGTTTCCTACACTGTGTCTTATAACACCGACCAGCTGGAGCAGACGGCCATCAGGGTCACCTCAGAACCCGACCTGATCATCGAGGTGGGTCTCCTCCGCACGAAGACAAAGACGTCGAAGTGTGCATGTCTATCCTCCGACACGAGTGAGATTGCGTGCGTGTTTGTGTATTTATGTCAGCGCCTTTATTTATATTTTCTTACCAGTAAAGAACACAAAATGAAGCAACAACTTAAAGCTGTTAAAAACAGACACACACACACACACACACACACACACACACACACACACACACACACACAAGAATACACACAAAAAGAAATGCTGAAGTTAGCAATACAGAATGCAGATAGTCTCCCTCCCCTCTGGCGCCGTGTCTTTATAATGAGCAGGTTGTGATATGATGTATGGCAGCAATAAGCAAAGCAGCAACACTATTAGTTAACTGTTTATATCTCCTATATCACTAAATAACGTTGTGTATTTGTGTGTGTGCGTGCCTGTGTGTAAAATACACACAAATATACACAAATAAGAAGGTTGGTGTGTGTGTATGTGTGCGTGTTTGTGTGTGTGTGTGTGTGTGTGTGTGCGTGTTTGTGTGTGCGGTGCACCAGAACTGCAGAAATGGTCCCATTATTTCAAACACACACTGACAGACACTTCCTACCGACTTTTATTATTATTTCGTCGTACACTAATTACTTCCTGTATCGGTACTGAAGTGCACAGTGGAGGCACGCACTCACTATAACATAATTTAAAGATACACAAAGAGTTTGGTCCTGTTAAAAATCATTTTTAGATGAAATGCGGACAAAATAATTGTGTTATGACAACGAATGCTGCTTTCATTTAGTAAAAGCAAATATATGCAGGAAGAAAGGAAGAGAGAATTAGAATGAAGGAAATAAAGGAACGGAGAAGCAGAGACAAAGAAAGAGACTGTAGAAGTGAAAGGATAAGATATAAATTAACAAGTTCGGTTAGAAGAGAAACACTAAAGATGGGAGCAAAGAAAAGAAAGACGTAAAGAAAGTAGTGAGGTGGGTCGTCAAGGTCCAGCGAGCTCATGTTATTTAAAGACGTGTCAGCGAGATGGACAGAAAGGGAGGAGATGGGAGGAGAAGTGTGTTGGTCCTGTCAACAAAAAGCCTCTCAAAATGATGACGATAATGAGACACCTACACGCTGTCAACCGTCTGTCTCTCCCCCACCCCGCCCCCCCACTGTTTACTCTGCATCTCCCCTCATCAAGTGGTGATACTGGGAGACGCTCGTGCGTCGCTTGTAGCTTTGTTGGATGTGAATGGACAATCATCTCTCTGTCTGTCTGTCTGAGAGGCTTTGTCTCTCTCGCTCTTTCTCTCTCCACCCCCCCCCCCACCCCCCCACACTGAGCCTTTCATGACAACTTGAACAACAAGCCATGTGTCAGAAGCGTGTCCATCAGGAGGTCGTTGTTGTATCGTTGCTATTTCAGGCCCATTCCCTGCCTCTGGAAACGGGTCTGAAGTCTAACTTAACTTCAGGCTTTGGTAACACATTGCAGATGTTATGAAATATGAAACATCTGAAACACATAACTGTAAATGAGTTCCTTTGATGAGGACCAGGTGCACAGAAATGGACAACCCAAAAGATTGTCTGTTTTTCATTCCTGTACTCACAATTTTAAAAAGAAAGACCACGTGCTGTCAGAAGAACATCCTCTCTGTTCTCTGTTTGAGCTAAGACTCTGTTGATGTGATTAAGCGCTTTACAAGTAAAAGCTGGTGGATTGATTGATTGACCCCCCAAACACACGAGGCCAGGGTCTTCCTAGTCTTGGCACCAATCAACTGTCCTACCTAAAGAACACGAGCCAAACTCACCCATAATTCTGGTGACAAACAAGAAAAGAAAAACATTTCAGAACAACACGACACACGATTCCCATACTGAAGATAAACATTCTACTTAACCTCAGAAAGCCCACTCTATATATCAACAACATACACTTTTTAACAGAAGTCAACCTCCCCCATCACAGTGGTACGCTCCGATTCCTTTCACTTCCTTATCGAGTCCTGGAGTCAGGTGTGAGTCGTTTAGAAGGTTCAGAGCTGAACGGGATGTAAGTACTAAATATATATTTAACAATGAGGTAAAACAAATAAATAAATAAGGTGCTGTTTGTGTCTTTTGTTAACCAAATTAAAATAAATGTTCATGTTATGAAAACTGTGACTAACTGTGAAAACAACTAATACATAGGCAGCCTGGAAGCATTCAAATGTACATGGAGAAAACAAATGTTTGGTGAGGTGCTGACTATGTGGAGCAATTTAATGAAATAATTATGACTTTAACTAAAAACAATGTAGCATAAAATCTTGTCAAATGTCAAAATAAATCAGAAAATACTGAAACTGATAATAATGTAAGACAAAATAACTGAACGGTGGTCAGGGCAGACTGGCTTTACCACAATGACCCATAAAGAACTGAAACAGGACCCCCGCCCACTCTTCTTGTTCACTTATTGGCTTTCACATCAAACATTTTGGAATATATTCTGTAGCTTTTTGATCTCTCGCCAATATATGAAGGATCAGTCTCATAAGCAAGATGTGAATTATAGATAGCTGCCCTTTTTGAGATGTTTTTCTTTTATAATATACATTGGACAGAGCAAACCTTACCCTGAAATGACTCATTTATTTTAATTAGATAAACATAAGTGAAACATAAACAGACAGTAAAAGCCTCTCTTAATGAAAACTATTTTCTCCGAGGTGACTTTGTCTTCTGTCTCTCCATTTTTATCTCCGTATCTCTTGGCCGTGCTCCTGCTCTCCATCTCTTCATCCTTTCCTCCGTCTCCTCTCTTTCAATTAGTTTTTATTTAAAGCTTTTATTGCCGAGCTCTCTCGCTCCCCTTCCATCAGTAGTTGTCACTCTGCGTTAGCGGCTACATGCCATTGATCCCTTCTCAACAAGAGATCGTCAGATACCGGTCCAGGGCTCAATTCATTTTGCATGCTATCCATTCAGACTGTCAATAGAAACGGCAGCTCATTATCTAATGACACATCATTCACTCTCACTGTCTTTGCAGTTCAGTTTCGCATCATAGTCTTTTTTTCTAAAAGAGGTGTCACATTGTAATGGAATTAAAAGTGAGCTGAAACAAAAAAAGCGGAGAAAAAGTAAGAAAAATAAAATTGTTTCTTTCTGATTTCTCTTCCAGGGAAACGGAATGAAAATTATTGACAGACGGTTTGGCCAGCCGGTGTACCCTTCGTCGCCAAGAACCAATCGCGTGGCTCTCCTTCCAGAGAGCTTCCTGGTGGCGGAGAGCTTGCGGCCGATGAGTCGAAGGGAATTCTTGTCTGTGTTGGCCAACGTGACGCGAGTGATGGTCAGGGCGTCTTATAGCACAGAACCCAGTGCTGTGTACAGGTGCAGAAACAGACATTTAAATTCTTTGAACTGTAATAAACCACTCAAGTTTTGATGGAATGGATTTGATTGGGAGTACTTCTGAACACAATCAGGGACATTTCATCTTTTGACCTTTGACCTTTTGTTCACTGATGACACTATTCTCAAAATTTAACCTACTAGATATTGAATAGATGCAACAGATATAAACTCTAAGCTGGGTTAAGCCAGATGCTGTTTCTCTTTTGGAATAAGAAAACGTGCCCTGAGTTCAGACTGTCAGGCAGCTCTTATAGTCTGTGAATAGCCTTTACTTTAACCCTGTATAACCTGACTGAACATAAAGACGACAGATTTGTAGGGGAAACTCATCGCTGTCTGGGAATAAATTCTGCCTGTGAGACTGAACTCAGGTCTGAAAATACCTTAAAGCTTTATCAGCCAAATCAGCTCTGGTTATCCAAGGGAAGGCAAATGTTCACTGTTAGACGACACAGACTTTGCTTCATGTTTGTGCTTAATGTGTATGTGTGTGTGTGTGTGTGTGTGTAGACTCCACTCTTTCTCAATGCAGGTAGCTGATCCATCAGCGCGAGGAGAACGGAGGGCATCAGCTGTAGAATTCTGTTATTGTCCTCCTGAATATGATGGAACTTCCTGTGAGGTAACCCCCCCCCCCTCCCACACACACACACACACACACACCTACAGTACTGCTTTTTTAGAACCTCCTCAATGTAGAGGCAAATCAGATACACCCATGTGATGTTTGCATAGGAGGTATCCTACCATGTAAATTATTTCTACAGGTCTGTGGGTTTGATGGTGTTTTAATTAAATGTGGTTTGGGCTCGACTGAGTGCCATTTTAGTTGTTTTTTCATTACGTGTTTAAAAAGGAGTGAAAAGTATATTTACAGATTAATTAAACAAGGATATGAAGCATAACACAACCCACAATATCAAACAAACTCTCTTTGGAAGTTAAATTTTATTCCCCAGTAAAAAGGGTCAAAGAACCAATGGCTTTTTGAAGAGAATTTATTTTTGGAAATAAAAACCTATGTTGAATTCTGAATACTTTCAGTGGGAGTTACAGAAAATGAGCTACACTAAAGCTAGTGAACACACCAGCTCACTCCCTAAAGTGTTGTTTTATTACGTCTTGCTTTTAGTAGAACTGATTATTAAGCGTTTTACTTCACGCCAGTCACTTTCACAGCTTTCTCAGCAACTCTGAGACAAGGCCAAGTCTGTGTTTAGTTTCTTAATGTGGCTGACTGTTTGCTCTCCGACTTATGACAAACACACAAACCCCAGTGTGCTCGTACACACACACACACACACACACACACACACACACACACACACACATATTACAGTTAAAAGGTTCAGCAGGCAGAATTAGATTTTCAGTGTGACAATATTTCACACAAACACGTAAGACGGCAATTTGGGGATCACAGCATTTTTTGTTTTTTTTTATAAAGCAATCAAAATGAAATTCGACCGCAGTTCAGTTGACACTGCATGTCCAGTCAAATATAATTTGAAACTATAAATTTCTCAGTGTTTGCAGCCTTGACAGATAAATCTGACCATAGCCCATGGAGGAAGTTAGCTTCTGGGTGCTAATCAAAGTTACCAGGCAGTTTCAAGTGAATACATTTCTCCACTTGGGGCAATTTTAACCTGTCTCTGTTGCATTTCTTTGGAAATGCACTCAAGTAAGGCTAAAGTATGAGTCAGTAATAATACTGTCAAATGTATTCTTGTCCATAAGATCCTCTGCACTCTATTTTAGGATGCATGTTCGCTGCTGGAAATGTCCATTCTTTTAGAGGCAGATAAGTTTCAGTCGAGGTGGAATAGATTTTATATTAAGACGATCAGCAAACAGTCAATACGGCACACACAAAAGTGATTTTACCTCGCTGTTTTTCTAACATTCTTGGTGTTTGTGTGCGTTTCAGGCGTGTATTCCCGGTTTCCGACGAGTGAACGGGGATCTGTATGACGGTGTATGTGAAGCTTGTCGGTGCCATGGACACGCAGCTCAGTGCCACGAGGTCACGGGACACTGCCTGGTAAGACGACTACCGTTAGATTGTCTGAACATCTTATTATAGTATTTTAGTTCCTTTCAATGCTCATTTTGCACCATTTTCTTATTTGCTACTACTTCACAAAAGAATCTGATTCTTGAGGAAGTGATATTGACCATCTAGTGGCCATCAGAGGAACTGCAGGAGCTGGAATTGCAAACATTAACTTAAAAAAACCCCAAGTAAATCTAGACACACAAACACACACACATGCACAAGCTGTGGGCTTTGTATTATTGTGTTATGATTCATTATAGATGAGGAAGATGTTGGGATATGACGGAGGGAGGGACAGACACACACTCAGCCAGACCGAGACAGACATATCACACACACACACACACACACACACACACACACACAGAAAGAGAAAGACAGCTTGACATGAAGTCGCTCACGAACGTCCATGCAAACCACACATTCACACACCCCTCCTATATATATTCAGACAGTGATGGGCAGATAGACAGATGGACACACACACACACACACACACACACACACACACACCCCTTCCCCGAGGACTGTATTTTCCGCTACAGCTGAATGAATGAGTGATGCGTGTGTTGCTATAAGTTATCACAGGGTGCGTGTGTGTGTCAGGGTGTCTTTCAGCAGCGAAGAGACATTTGATCTGAGAGGGAAATGATTTGGAACATAAGTGACACACACACATATGCTCAGACACACACACACGCACACACACACACACACACATACACTGTGGCCGCATGAAAATGCAGCCGATGCTGTAGCTGTACGACAAACAACACAAATGTGTCGTCACAGAAAGGACGAAAAACAAACACAAATGCAGTTTTAACACATGCAGCAAATATACACGGGAAACTTTGTATTTTAAGTATTTAAATGTGTAGTTTCACTTTAATGTTTCTGCTGCTGAGGGATTGCTGCAGGTAACACGATTAATATTTTCCTCATTAAAATCACAGCCCATCGTTATACCCTCATGCCTGTTCCTACTATTCAGAGGAATGTTAATATATTTGTCTTACGCTGTTAAACGGCGTTATTGATGGGACCGAGGATTGGGACCTGATGGCGGTAGAGAGTCCGGTGGCCGATGACCAGATACTTTAGCAAAGATCTGTGTCATTGCTCAAACAGGAGTTAAATGGACTCGGAAATTAATGTTTTTTACTTATAACACACAAAAACACACCTTTGAATATTTACAACACTACATCCAACTCTTTTACGCCATATTTTGTCTGATGTTTTTGTAGAAGCGGTTGCACACACCTCAAAGAATCGCTGAGCGACACAACTGCTTGGACTTGAGAATGCTGTGTTCTTGGTTACTGTGGTAACAAAACGTGTTGCTGATTCTGAACCATATCATTAACCTTGACCTCATCAAGAGTCTTTCTCCTGTTATTGTCAGCCTGTCAGTGACTAGATTTGACAGCTTTAATAGCAACAGCTCTATTATTAGCTGCTCTTCTATACTCTTAATCCCCCCCCCCCTGTTTGATACGAATTGTAAAATTTTGTGGCTGTTTTGTTACTTCATCATTATTATGCAATAAAACTGCATTTATTTCTGCCTGTCTGGGTTTAGCGTTTTATCTGTTGATGTTAATTTGTCATCTACAGCAGTTGCACCAAATTCTCGAGTTTGTGCTTTTCAGAAAACAAGAAATGAACTGAAAAATGATTTCATCCTAAATTTTTACCTCGTACTTGAAATTCCCTCATGCACGTGAGAAAAGAATGTCTTTATTGATTTAACTACCTTTTAACACGTGTGTCTCCACCAGGAGTGCTCCCACCACACCACAGGCCCCCACTGTGACCATTGCCTACCTGGTTACTATGGCAACGCCACCCAAGGTTCACCTGCTGACTGTCAGCCCTGCGCCTGCCCGCTCAATCTTCCTAGCAACAAGTAGGCTAATGATGACTGTCACTGTATTTAACTTTCAACACGTGAAGATGGCGATCTGTACGGCCAATAGGTGCCATCCTGAGTGATCCTGAGTTTGATGTGATGTTGGGTGGAAGAACTTTTATTTCTGGCCCTTCTCCCGCTCCTCTATTCTGCGTGTGAAGCCAGCTTTAACTTTTTCCATGCCACAAACATGGCAACTGCTCTTTCCCCGTAGATCTGTTATTTTAGACTGAACAAACTCCACTGTGAAAGATTCAAACAGGCATCAGTCCTCAAGCCATAACCAGGACTGCATCTGATTAAAACCAGTTTAAGGTAACAAAAAAAAAAAAAAGGAGCTCCCAACATGCCACAGCTGCCACAGCTGCCTGCCTCCACGAAGCCCTTCATTTCTTCCTTCCTTCTCCGGAAGGAATATTCTCTCCCGTCTCCGCTCTTCTTCTCTGCTGACACCCAGGACTATTTATTTTGCCTTTGAAGGGTATCACCACCAAGTAATAAATGTAATGACATGAATAGAAATGTCATCCCTACAGGTAGAATCATCAATATAAGTGAAGAAACATCATCCCTGTGGGTGGAAATGTCATCACTGATGGCAGAATCAATATCGCTGCGGCTGGAAATCTAAACGCAGTGGCGAACTCAAACCTCCCACAAGTTACCGTGTTATTTAAAACCTTCATCATACCTTTCATACCTGTAGTCGTGACACCCGTATGGAAAACCGCTCATGCTAGGCCTACTTCACGGATGCCCCGTTCATAGCCGCTCTTTTATTCTTAGCACGCTCGTGCTCATCGCCCATCTTATGCTGCAACATCCGAGCAAATTGGTCGCCCTCAGTTCACAGGGAAGATGGTCTTTTTTTGGCCTTTTAAAATACACACATACACACACAGAAATACACACACGCACACACACCGGCAGCAGCAGCTGAGAATCTTCATGGAGTCATGACACGTCATTTCTAAACGTCCTGCAGCTAAAGAAAGATCCAACTCTCTCTTCTCTACCTCTATCTAACCCCTGCAGTAATAATAGCCTGAAGTCGCCGCTCCTTTCAGACCCTCAAAATAGTCATCCAACCCCGGAGCTTCACTGACGCCAGTCGCTGGAATAACCGGCCGCTCTGTGGCAGTTACCAATGATATCTGAGGTTCTTCTGAGCCACCGATAAAAGGATATACAATACAGCACGGGCCGCAGTTTGCTCCTCTTTATTTACAGCTCAACTTAATTACTTCACTGCCTAAAAGGCTCCTCAGACATTTTATCAGCCTGTCCGGTCTAATTCCACTCAATAGATTACTCGTCCGTGAAGACCGTGATCATTGAAGTTTTTTTTATGTCTGCAAAGATTGATCCACAATATACATCTGTGGCTTCAAATAGTTAATAAAATATTCTGTAGCTGTTGATCACAAGATGTTTTTTGTTGTTTTTACACACAGATTTTGTAGCTTTCACCAGATTTACATGTCAGCAGATCTACTTTCAGTTGGAGCCACTGGAAACGACACCAGTATTGTGTGTTATTAAAAAATATTACACAGTTTACAGCCCCTATTATAAATACAGATATATTGATGTCTTTTTTTTAAGCACGAACTTGTAAACATGCTAACATGCTAGCCTTCAGTTGGGGGAGTCGGTCAGACAGTGACCCCTCTGGGGGCCTGGAATCGGAGCCAGCAGAACTATCTATAGTTTATGGAAGAGGGAGGGTGACACAAAGAGGGACACTACTGCTTTAACTTTTTCCGTCTCCCTCTCTCTCCCTCAGTTCATTTAGGTGTGTGTGTGTAAACGTAGACGTGTGAGGCAGATAAGTGTTTTGAATGTGAGGGCTGAGCCGTGAATGTACTGTAAGGATACAGGTGTGTGTGTGTGGATGTATATAAACAGGAAGACCAACGATGGCCTCACATCGCCTTTGTCCTCTCCTCCTCTTCCTCTTCCTCCTTCCTCTCTCCACGCCGGGACAACGTTTCCGAACACATCAACAACAACAAAAACAACGTCACCGCGGTAACTACGATAGCTTCAGCCCCACCTGCCGCCTGAGTGAAGACGGGGAGGTGCTGTGTGACCGATGTCAGCCTGGATACACCGGACCGCGATGTGACAGGTAACACACACACACACACACACACACACACACAGAGTTGATAGTCTGAGGTTTGACCACCAACCCTACTTTATAGCAGAAAAGATTATTACAAACTATACCTTATAAGTTAATGTAAACCTTAAAATCTCTTTGACAGAATGTAAATAACTCTTTTGACCATTAAGTGTGAAGACGAACAATCTTGGAAATACCTCCAGTCTCTCTGGTGTCGTCCCTAAAACTGTTCTGTACATCTGTCGTCAGCCGTGACCACATGTACAAAGAATCTGCTGCTCATTAACCATTATTTGAGCGTGCCTCGTAACTCGTTGTCCATCTGGATTTCTGTCCACGTTTATCACTGGAGTGACATTCTTGTCCCATTAGCTGTGAGCTCCTTTACCAAACCCGCGACTAATGAGAGGTTTCTCTCTCTATACTGTCAAACAGTGACGCAGCCTGCATAAATATATTTACCGCGTAGGCTAACGGAAATGTGGTAAATTTTGACTGTTTGTAACTGAATATCCACAGCTGAAACTGTGAGTTATTATTCAGTGTGTTCAAAGGCCAAACTATTGGCTACAGGATTAGAAATTAATTATTTTTATTATCCTTATATATCTGTGTTGGGGAATCAGACTATTATACCGTAGGTTAAAATGCAGGCAACCAGGATATGTTGTTCTCTCCCCTTTGCTCGGGTCAGTATCATGGATATTTAAAGAGTTGTGTGTGTTTAATGTGCTATCGTTCTGCTGGGATGTGCAGAGGTGTGTGTGTGTGTGTGTGTGTTTACAGAATTATCCACACAGAAACAGAACGACAGTTATTATCCTGCTGACAACCAGACAAGCAAATGGACCACAAACACGACCTCCTCACTGGAGGTAATCGTCAAAAGAAAGTTAATTAGATGTTCGATTGCTCTCAATCTGAGCCTTTGCTAAAAAAAAAAACAAAAAACAGGAGCTTCTGTTAACCACAGGGTGCGCCGTCCACTTTGCCTCGCCATGTCGTCCACAGCAGAGTCTGTCTTGTCTTGCCTTTAATCTTTATCTGCCGCTGGAATCCAAGCTGTTCCATTGTCAGCCCAATTCTGAACTTTGTCAGAGGTTCAAATGCAATCAGGCTTGGCCGGCGTTCAAGTGGTGTAAAGACAATCAATGCTGTGCCGCTTGAAAGAGAAATGCTCAATCAAAAATTAATTATTCCCAATAACTTGTTGGTTATAGGTTCTGTTCCAATTAAGATGGCATCTGGGTGTGGAGGGTAGCGCCTTTCAGTCACGATGCTAATCAGCAGGATGATTCCTGGTTCCCCCTCAAATCGCCTTCTCCTCTCAATGAAGCTGTCATCTCCAGGAATGATAGTGTATTTATGGGAGATGGTAAACCAAAGGTGGAGGTATTTTTGTTTGTACATGCAACATGTGAATCCATCATTGAATATCCAGAGTACGTCTCGTGTTGGTGTGTGTGTGTGCGCCTCTCTGCCATATGGCGCCTGAAGTCGGCGAGGGAGGACAGCTGGTAAACAAAAGGGAGAAAGATTCAAAGGAGGCGAAACGATGTGAAATTCTATGTTTTATAACGAATGACAGCGTTAAAGAGGTAATCAGCAGTGGGTTGTTTTGTGTTGTATTAGTCCAATTTATACCTGCTTTGCACTACCGGCCATTGCACTTCATTACCTGCAATGCTTCTGTTGTTTTGTTGTTGTTAGCGGTGGTAATTGTAATGCACCAATTTGTCTGTATTATAGCTTTTCACAGAATAAGCTACTCTATTCCTCCCATGCTAATAGCGTATCCAGTCACTGCTAAGTGATAGTGCTTTTCATTTTTCCCTCCATAAACAGCCATTTAGAATTGTACTGAATGCAGCTGCCTGGAAACAAGTCAGCGAAACACTCTGGGTTGCGTACGGCTGTTTGGTGCCAGCCTATGATTAACCAGTAGAGTCAGATGTTTTATTATAAGGTTGTTTCAGATTCTGCACACACTGTAGGATTTTGGTGACTCGACATTATCTTGCTGTTAGTGGGATGGAAATGAGGTGCTGAATAGATCAGGTAGAGGCGATGATGGCTGTGGTTATTACCTCCACCAACAAGGCCCGGAGGAAGTTTGTGTGTTTGTCCACAGGATCTCTTGAGAAGATTTCATTTTATGTGTGTGGGGATCTTCATATTTACTATCCAGCACCTGTTTTGAGATTCTTTCCCTTTGTAAACACACGTCTAGAACCTTCATCCGTCTATGACCTGAGCTACAGGGAAAGCAGCTGTTATAGAAGAGTCTACACTTCCTGTTTCAAATCTGTAAATATTTGAGTCAAACACACAGATAAAACAAACTGATCACTCAATTAATCCCAAAGGGAAATTAATATAAGATACAGCCAAGGGTTGGACCTTACTGCCTATCCAGGCATATCTACAAGAAAAAAGGAACCTCAGACAGAATTTCACACAAATGTTCAAGAGGATTATATGATGAAATTTTAGATCCAAAAGGTGAAAGGTCGCATTCATCGCAGTATTGTGATGTTCTTCAGAAACACTTGAATGTCACGACTGCAGGAAGAGGAGATACTTCACATTTAGTGGGATGCTGCTGGGCTGATGTGTTCATGTTTTAGACTCCGTTCTTTCTTTGTTGGCCTAGCGGGAGTCTGAGCCTGTGATTTTTTTTTTTTTTTTCCCATCCCTTGATGACCTTGAGCATCTACATTCGTCAACGGTGTTTCACCATTGATAATTTGCTTCATGGGATTTTTTTGGAACCTCCAATTCCTCTGCATGAATACCATTTGAATAAAAAACATTTTTTTCTCATTGGAAATTATGATTATTAAATTATTGTAACTGCCATTTCAACAAAAAGTACAGCGAACTTTTCTAAAATGAATTTATATGTTATACAAGCCAATACAGACACATACTGCAAATTTATTCCTTTGATTCTGTGCAGCGATATTTGAAATATATTAGAAAAGTTCCACAACTCCACTCGCTAGTGTAATGGGTCAGATCTGTTCTTTGACGGTATTGAGGTGATTTATTACCGTTTGACAGAACTCTGTCCTGCAGCGGCTTCAAGCTCTGTCTTCAAGTCCGACCGATAGAAATTGGAAAAATTAGTGATATTGAAACAAAGAAAGACCTCATTTCATCTCATTTCCTGGCTGTGCCAAAATTGGAAATAAAGTGATAAAGTCACTACAAGACATTTGTTCATGTGAACGTCTCATTTCACTTTATAAAAATCTACAACGGTATTCAGGGAGAGCAAAGCTTCCCATTTTGGAAAAAAGAAATGGGTGAGCGATCAGAGAGCTCGTCTCTTCTTGGTGCCACCTCCTCATTTGGAGGAAAAATGAAAGAGGAGAACCTAACCCTTTTTTTTTTTCATCTCAACGTGCATTTCTTTCCCACTCTGAAGGCTTTGACCAGGTGTCTGATGCCCCCCCCAATATATCCTTTTCAGACACTCTGGACCCTCCACTATAAATACCTTTTCTTCCTCTTGAGGCCCAAGTAACCACACACACACACACACACACACACACAGAGTGTGTAAAACAGGTTAGACTAGACGTGCAGTGGATTCATCTTGCAAATGAAGCTTAAGACCAAAACAAAACACACACACTTCTGATCCTCTTCTCTCCTATTAAGAAGCGAGTCTGCTGCCTGTGCTGCTCTCCACTTGACAAGAAGCATGCACTTGTGTTACTACACACACACACAAACACACACACGCGCGCACACACACACAGAAGCTAATAAACCAGTTCTATTGAGGACCAAGGTGGGTCAGTGGTAATAATGGCAGACTGCTCTTGACTCTTTTCCTCTCCTTGTCCTTTCTTTTCCATCCTCTTTGAAATTCAATTCTCTTTTCTATGTGACCAACCCCATCATCTCTCTCTCTCTCTCCTCTACTCTCTCTTTTACTCTTCTCGTCTTTCATCTCAATTCCCTTTCCGGCCTGTAGAGTTTGATTTCAGCTCAGGCCTGCGTTATTTGGTTCCAGTGGCTCTTGACACGGTGCAGCCGACTCAGGTTAATATATTTTTTGCAGCATCTGGACTTCCTCTGATTATTAATCACATGAAAAGGGCTAAAAAAAACAAAGGCAGAAATTTTGGAATGGTGTGATGGTCATGTGTCATCCTTTCTTGAGTGCGACCTTTTTTAAAACATGCTACCACAAACAGGACCAATAAGGAAGGAACTTTCTATAACACTTTTTAAAAAAAATTAAATTAAGGAACTTATAAGCATAAGCATAAACTCACTTTCATGTAGTTTGGCTGTTTGTGTGAAATGACTCTTGTATTCCTTATTTTGTCATTAAATATCAGTTGCTGGCTTTTGTGCGTAGAGACCTGCTTTAATTTGAAACCAGCCTGGTCTTGTTCTGCAAACGAGAAGCAGAGGTGGTATTTTAATCATTCACACCTGCTGAAATCACTGTTGTTCTCTGTTCTGAGACACAAAAGAAAGACGCCGGCGAGCCCCTGAACATTTTTCTTACAGACCTGAAAGCTGCATCTAAAAGTGTAATTTACTACTTGAAAACAGAGCCGAGCGTTTTCAAGAGACGCTGCTGCGACACGCTCTTTGAATAGGTCCCGCGCTATTACTGCAAACCGAGAGATTATTTTCAGATCAAGAAAACAGGGTGACATACTGCATTGTCGCTACAACTTGAAAGCATAACAAAGGGGGTGTTGATTGTTGGGGTACGCTGAAGCCGTTGGGGTGTGGACAGTCGCGGGATTATCACATACTGTATATCACACTAATGATGGTCTTGTTTGTTTAAGGAGGAGACAAACTTGTGTCATAATTGGAGAATATACAAACACAAATACCGTGTGTGTGTTCTGCCATAATGTGGCTGCGTTTCTGTTACTTCCTGTACAGACATAAACCCCGCCCCCTGCTGCTGCCACCCACTTTCCAGGCGAAGCGCAAATAATCTGAAGTCTTTTTTCTTTTTCACACCATCTCTGCATCCCTCTGCTCCTCCTAGATGTTCCAATGGACACTATGGCCAGCCCACCGTGCCAGGGAGTTCCTGCCAGCCCTGTGATTGCCATGGCAACTTGGACCTATCCGTACCGGGCAGCTGCGATCCAATCACAGGCCAGTGTCTGCGCTGCCGTCAAGGTTATGGCGGCGGAGCTTGCGAAAGTTGCGCTGAAGGTTACTATGGAGATGCCATCTCAGCAAAAAACTGCCAACGTAAGTGAACGGAACACAAATAAAACACTTCTAGGCATTATGGGTAATCTGTTGATGAAGAAGTGTAAAGGCTTCGGTAACATCGCTGACCAGTGGCTCCATTAGGCTTTGCTTCTTGAGTCTGCTTTATGGTGATTCTATAGGTTCTAATGTTTGATTTGAGGAAAATGGTGTCCAAAATTTAGATTTTAAAGCCATCTTTTATGTAAGGAATGAAAGAAAGCAACTTTCAGTGATAATATTGAAAGACATGGAAGAAAGATCTTAGTTTTACCTCTCCTCCCAGCAGACTGAATGCAGGGCACGGAGGACGAACAGCATAAAAGTATCGTATTTATTGAGCCGCTGTATCTCAATGTTCTCTACAAGCAGTACATCATCAGAACGCATTTGAATTGCTGCTGCCAGATTGGAAAATAATTCCATACAAAGAGGGAAGAGGTAAAAACATCATCCACTTTTCAGTGGAAGAAGAAATTGAATAAAAGAAAACCAATACTTCAGCTCCAGTGTCTCAGCAGGGGCGTTACGCCGAAAGACTCGTGTTTCCTCTATGAAACTCAATTTTAGCTAAATAAACCCTTTTAATCCTTTCACTAAAATACTGAGTAGATAGTACACCATCTGGTGGGTGTGTGTGTGTGTGTGTGTGTGTGTGTGTGTGTGTGTGTGTGTGTGTGTGTGTGTGGTGAGCAGCTGTGCCGGTGGGAGTTATGTCAAAGTGGTCGACTGTTTAAGAGTGAAAATGAAATTTGAAAAAAAAAACCTAAATAAAATACCTGAAGAATAAGGGAAGAGAGAGGAGGAAGTGAGCGCAGACGTGCAGATGGTGCTTGTTTATGAAAATCTTCAGACGCAAACCTGATGAAAGTATTTGCTGTGACGTGGTAGTGAAAGATGGATTAACTGATAGACATCTCAGCGAGGCAGAGCCGAAGGAAGAAAAGATTAACCCATCAGACGCACAGGAGCAGTCAGATAGCGTGGCGGGGGGGGGTATTAATGGGCATTTGATAGTTCATTGTTCTGTAGTTGTTTCCCCTCTGCTCCTAGCTAAATGGATATTGATTAATCAGCCTGATCTATTGCTCTCCTACAGTGCTGATCGGCTGCTCGCGTCTAGGAGTTCTAGGGTTCTTATTGATCCTCCACCAGTGACCACCAGGAATTATTAAAACCCAACATCGCTCTCTCTCTCTGTCTGTGTGTGTGCTTCACTCACTCTATCTCGCCCTCCATCTGCCTATTGCTCCCACTCTTAATGAATTTTATCGAATGGAGCAGGAGAGTTCAGGTCAAGTCCATTTTCGTACTATTAGACCATAAAAATCCTTTACTCTTTCTCCTGATGTCAGAGTTCTTTTTCTGCGGTCATTTTTGGCGCATGCAGCCATCTTTTTTTTAATTAATTCGATTTTGTGTTTGATTTTTTTTTTTTTTTTTTTTTTTTTGCAAGCAAACTTGACCACCAAGCAATTTATTTCAGGGATAAATTCAAGACAATTAACTCCTCTGACCATTTGTCACTTGGGGGGGGGGGGGGGGGGGGAAGTAGTTTAAAAGTTGTTGAGAAGATGCGTGAATGGAACCGTCGCACATTTGTACAATCGTTGGAACAATTCAATAAAGTAATTAAGCATCCTGTGTGCCCGACCCTTAATGAATCTTTCATAGATACTTCAAACAGCTGATCGATAAACTCTTTAAGGATCTCAGTGTTACCACTCTTAATGGACTGTCTAGTCTAGTCCTTTGTGCTGAGGCTCTGACTTTCTGTGTGACTGATAGGCACTAAAAAAGTAGTAAATTCCATTCTAAAGCCTAAAAAAATCCAAGCAGACTCAGAGTCACAGCCAAAGCAAAAGCAGCGGCTAAGAAGTTCATTTTACTCAACACACGTACAGGATGTAGCTTCATGATCACCATGTCACTTTTTTAAAACAATATACAGCCTAAATAATGATTTTATGACATAAAATTTACTGTTCTGTCCAGCATTCTAAGTATGGCCTCCTCTGTTTCCATTTGTCCACACTCAGTAGAATGTAAATGTGATTACAAACACAAATCGTCACTTTCGCGATTGGTTCACACGACAGATTGCGAAGTAACTTGCAAGAAAAGGGATAATAAAAACACAAGCAAACAAAAAAAAAAAATCGACATTTTATCCCACAACGAGGCTGGCATTGTAGCGCCGACAGAACCGAGTCCAGATGGTCCCCGAAGGGTGAAGCCAGAGGGGTGAGAGAGGAGGGGGTGAGAGAGGCAGGGAGTGAGACCGCGGCGGATGTGTGTGTGCATGTTTTCTTGTATGTTTAACGAGGCGTGTGTGTGCATCAGCATGTGTGTATTTGTGTGTGTGTGTGTGTGTGTGGTGGGGCCTGAGTGACTTTCTGTATTTGTATATGAAGTCAAAAATCAATGTATGTGATGTATTGTTTGTGTGTGTGTGTGTGTGTGTGTGTGGACATCTGCTGTGCCCCACTTCCATCCCACACTCAGGTCCGTCCTTCTGTCTCTTCACATCCAACGCTAGTAAATGGCAGCAGCTTAAACCGGATATGACTATGCATGTGTGCGCAATGCTTCTAATTTCTTAAGGTGTGTGTGTTTTGTTTTTTTCTGTGTTTTTTTCTGCGAGCCAACCCACCAGATGGGAGCTGTGATGTTGAAGTTTTTAATTGTATATCTAAGGCGTTTGATTGGCGTGTGTGGGTGTGTCTTTTTTCACCCTCTAGAAGCGTTGAAGCGGACAAAGTTGAATAAAGTTGTGAAAAGTATCTCAGATCTCAGATCGACACAGGAAGAAAGATTTGAACGGTGATATGTGTGGAAAAAAAAAAAAAAAAGTTGTGATATTTACATAACGCCTGTTCAGGAGGAATAAAAATAAAAAAAAATCACACTCACGCACAACAAGGCCGAGGAATGAATTGGCAGGGAAAGGTGCACCAAACAGAAGTGACAGTTTTCTTGTTTCTTCTTGCCTTAAAGAGTTTTACAAAGGATATAAATGCTTATAAATTTAAGGCAAATTGTTCTCCTCTGTTTCTGTGTGGAGTTTGGATCTTCTCCCCAGAAAATGGATGGAAGGATGAATGTTTGTTGTGAAGTAAATTATTGCACTGATCTTCTGAAAATGGGGTAAATCTTAAGGTAATAAGGACGAGATTTTGTCACCTTTAATGCGTGAACTCATTTTTTTGTCGTGGCTTATATCTCTGGACTCACTGGCGGCTTTTATTACTTTCGTTTATCGCTTTCGCTTTTGCCGTTTTTCAGATTTACAGGTGTGCATCAGATTTTCCTTCGAGCAAACAGGGTCGATCTAAATTCTCAGATTACCGAAAAAGTGTTGCGTCCCACCTTTAGCTGGTTGTGTTTTTATATGTAAAATATTAAGCTAGCAAAACTAATGCGGCCCACTAGACTGAAGAATCTATTGGGGGAAGAGAGGATTTTTTTTTCCCTTCAGCAGGATATTGAAGTCCATATCGGCAGCTAATCCTGAAGAAGGCCCTAAGCTGATTTTAGCTCTCATCCAACCCACCGCAGTGTGAAGTAAACACTCACACCAACCTGTGCTATTGTTCAGTTGATGTGTATTTTTATAAGTCCTCATGTAGAAACCTGCCATTAGGAAATGATAGTCGATTTTATGCTTTAATTCGTCCTCTCCTCTGCAGCCTGTCAGTGTCACACCAACGGGTCTCTTTCTGAGGTGTGTCATCAAGAGACTGGTCAATGCCTGTGCAGGGAGAACGTGGTGGGACGGCAGTGTGACGAGTGCATGGTGAGTTTTTAAAAAGATGCAGATAAACAGCAATGCTAACTGACATTTCTGTCGCACGTTCCTGTTAAATTTCCGACCAATACTTTGTTTTTCAATATGCGCTTAACCCTATTTCAGATTTGATATCACACGTATCTCTCTCACACATGCATCTCTCACTAAAAAAACAACTTAAATTTCCTTTTTATTTTCTTTTTTGTATGCAATTGGCATTTGATCCTTTCTGATGTTTTATTGTACATAATTACACCATATATTTGCCGTTTTTTTCTTGATTTGCACTGCAATTATTGCCCTCTGTGCTGCATTATATCAAAAGTTCATGCAGTATGACTTTTAATTAAAATATTTAAATTAATTCTTTTACTGTTCCCGTCAGTATTATTAAAATTATAATACAACAGTTATGATGGTGACAAAGAATTACTTATAGACCAGGAATACATTCAATCTCTTCTCTTTATCAATCGCTTTACTTTTCTTTTTGAATCCTGCTCGCTTGTTCTCATTGGCTCCCTGTCTGTACCTCCTCTAACTGTGATTGGTCCAGCCTAACTGTTGGTGGGACGCAGAGCGCCAGGAGTGTCTGTCGTGCCGGTGCAGCTCTCACGGCTCGATCTCCCGGCGCTGCGACGTCGAAGGCCGCTGCATCTGTCGCCCCGGCTTTGTGGGCCGACGCTGCGACTTGCGTCGTCAGGGTTACGAGAGGCGTGAAACCCGGAGGCCGGTGGAGCGAGTTCCCATCCAAACTGTGCAGCAGAGATGGGGGGGTTACCGCACGGGGGGTTGTCCCAGAGGGGGTTACAGGCCTCGGGAAGGGGTAAAACACCCTGCATGTGGGTGACAGCGGTGTGTTTTAAGTAACATAGTTGTGTTGATGTGGGTTGCAGTTTGAAACACAACCAGAAAGTTGATGGTGAGGCTTTTTTTTAGATGCATGAAGGTAGAGGTTTGTGTCGAGTGTTTTGCGAGCATGCTTGTTTTTCCTGTAAAACACATTTACAGATTCATCATGAACATTCCCCCATGTTATTGATCAGCGTGTCATGTGTGTCAGTGTCATGTTCCTGTTGAGCTTTGTGCGTGAGCTAGAAGAGGGAAGCATGGTGAAATTTAGTGCTGACCTGCAAACTTCCAACAAGGTGTTGGAAAACAAGTTTTCAGCATCTAATAACATTCTTACATCAGATTCTTTTCACTTGGAAAGGATCAGTGCTATTTTATTGTGACGTAATGTCATCTGGTAGTGATTAATTTTTGTCCAGTTTGCCCTTTATTCAATTTTTCTTCCTGCGTTTGGTTGTCGTGGAGCACCTCAAGGGGCGAGAGGAAGAACTGGGTCCAGTGGAATGAAACAGCATGGATTTATCTGTCAAAACACTCTCAATGCACTTTTTCAGTTGGCTTAGAGATCTACAAAACTAAAAACCCTTTTATTCTTGAAACCATGAAAACAGAATGCTGTGAAACCTTCACAAGCACACTGTTGTCGTATTCTTTCACATGTTCCCTTTTCTCTAGAAAACAATCTTCAGAAATGAGTCTTTCATCTGGCGTCATTATAATGTCCTGTGTTTTTTGACTGTGCCGGCAGCATGGCTAACCCTGGTTCCGCCACCTGCTGTTAACTACATTTACAACCCATTGCCTTTGTTCGACAGCCTCTGACGCACGGCATTGCCACGGGCGGGGCGTGCGTCCCGTGTCACTGTAACTCGTTTGGTTCCAAGTCGTTTGACTGCGATGAGACCGGCCAGTGTCAATGTCAGCCGGGCGTCACCTCGCCCAAATGTGACCGCTGCGCTAGAGGGTTCTTCAACTTCCAGGAGGGCGGATGCACACGTAAGAGTCACCCTCACATGACATCATAATTATTGCTCAATCGACTGGAAATCACGCCATAAACAAATCAGGTCCTCCATTTACGCTGAAGGTAACATCAGCTAAATGTGTTCCTTAATAAACTGCTGCTCTATTCTGGTTTCAATTTTGCCTGGGAGCAGTTTAAGATCGCTGTTGTTTAAAAAAAAAATCATTTTTCCTACTTATTATGCATTCATCTTTTTTTTTTAATGCTCACAAGCAGGATGTAGATTAACATCAAGAGCGGTAAATAAAGGCTGCTGCCTTTAGATAAACTAGAGCTCGAATACTCAGTTTTACAGGTTGGATCTGTGCTGTTACTACACAGCATCTGAAACCAGCAAATTATTTTATGAATAGATATGTAGAAAATATTTAAAACCTGAGAAGTCCTAATTCCACTGCCTCTGATGACCATCTATTTTTATATATTTTATAGATTTATGCACAATATAAATAGACCTGCAGTCATTTTCTCAAGGGTTATGAAACATGCATCTTAGCAGAAGCTACATCAAACGAAGCACCCGTCTATATATACATATTTAAGTGATGGAAGAAACAAAGGAAATACAGAACGAAGGAGATATAGACACAAAAATAATAACATCAACACAGAGATGTTAAATTATTTTTCTACTCAACTGGTAAACAGTCATAAAAGCTGATAATAACTTCATGTAAAGGAGTGCTTTAGAACAGCAATTTGTGAAAAAGCGCTTGAGTGGACTGACAAAAAGACAATGGAACACAATATGGATCAGATTTAGAGCTGATCATTTTCAGTGAGAAAGCGTTACTTTATCTGAAAATGGTTTGAATTGTTTTCTCTTTTTTTTTTTAACAATTTATTAAAATATATACCCAGAAAACTTGGCAAACCCAGGCAGCAAGTAGAGCAAAATCCGTTGGCCAAAACAAGGATTAAGCTTCCCCAAGTTTTGCTATGAATAGCTTTTCCCACATGTCTCCTTTGGCAATATGCTATTGATCTAACCGCTATCGACAGCCAAGAAGAACAGTAATAGGTTAGCCAGAAAGCCCAGCCACACAGCAGAAAGACAAAACAGCACTGGGAATTATGGGCTTTGATTTTTTTAAGATCCTACCTCAGTGTTGCGGTCAGGTTACAGAAATAATACGCTGCCTTGTATTGAACGTCGCAAGGAATTTACCGCAGGCGAATCAAAATACAAAGCTGATTCAGCCTGCGGGCACACGATTAGCAGATTATACCAAGCTGTAACAATTTACATCAGTCAGTAAAGGGGAATCCTTTAAATGAATTGAAATATTAAAGAAATTTACTTTAACTTTCCCATCACGATGTCTTCACGTTGACCTTGTGAGCTTTTTGCGTGTTGTGAAAAAAGGTGATTCAACTCTCGATTATAGCCTCTCTCTCGTGTCTCTTGCAGCCTGTCAGTGCGAACACGTGGGGAATAATTGCGATGCAAACACAGGACAGTGTGTGTGTCCTCCAAACACCATTGGTGAAAGGTGCGACCGCTGTGCCCCCAACCACTGGGGCCACGATATCGTCACCGGCTGCAAGGTGAGCTCGAATTTCACGGAGGCTTGACTAAGATGCTGCACAAAAATTTGCCACGTTTGCAAATATTTCATTCGCTCCCATTCGCAGCTACATTTACGTCTCTCTTGTTTTTCCTTTATTTTCGGTGAGCCTCCCACACTCGGCTCTCTTTCAGTAGCATCACAACCTTTTCACTGCGTTCGCTCCTCTTTGTTACTGCAGCTCTATTATTCCTACTGGCGGTGTGACTCCTGCACAGAAGCAACCTCAGGGTCACCAGACAGCAATAGGAATAAACTATTGGGAGAAGCAGAAGACAGTTGGCAATTAGAGGTTTTAGGATGTACTTTTGCTTGGTGGAATAGAACATTAGGGAGAGTAAAGGGATGCAAGAGATCTAAAGAGAGAACAAGGAAAAGCAAAACAAACTAATATATAACTTTATAGAGTCCCCCAAAATCCAATGTTTGACCCAACGCAACAGTTTCACAAAGATCCTGCAGTCCCACGGGGGCACAAGCTGGTCTCAACTAGAGGCCGGTCCCAATGCAGAGGGTTGCAACGGGAAGGGCATCCGGCATAAAAAACTTTGCCAAACAAATATGAGTATTCATCTGAGATGGATGACGAGCTATGGCGACCCCTAATGGGACAAGCTGACAGGAAGTTGTTGTTTTTTTAATCTGGATACCCCCCCCCCCCTTTTTTTTTTTTTTTAAATAAAATCAAATCTATTCATATTTCTATTCTGAAAGTTTCACAAACATTCACTTTCATGCGTTTTCTTCAACAATTAACCGAAATGAACATTTGCTTTGCACAAAACTTTCCACCTGATGTTCTAAAGCCTGAATGAGGTTTTTACAGTTGTGTTTTGTGTGTGTGTGTGTGTGTGTGTGTGTGTGTGTGTTTGTGTGTGTGTGTGTGTGTGTAGGACTGCGGTTGCAGTGTGATCGGCTCAGTGACCCAGCAGTGTAACATCAACACAGGCTGCTGCGCCTGTCGTGACTCCTTCAGAGGAGAGAAATGCAACGAATGTCAAATTGGTTACAGAGACTTTCCTCAGGTGAGTGGTCCCAATCCGTTGATGATATTATCCAGTGACAGAGGGAGGGGGCTGGGGGCGTTACAGGAATGGGATCCACCTATCAGTAACTAACAAGTCTTTCTTTAATTTATGAATTTTTAGTGTTTGTATTTTTTCCAGTTCCCAGGGTATAACTCAAAAACTGCTCCATATTCAAATATTCTTTTGATATTTTTGGAATTTTAAGCATCATTACAGTTCTTGCTTTTAATGTTATTGTGACTTTGACATTCAAGCTTTCCTGTTAGTTGCTTTCTTGTGAATCTCTGAGGCAGATGAATAATTTAAAAATAGTTTTTCATCGATATCATGTCAACACAATAAGAAACATCTTTAGGACATCCTTCAGAAGCCGGTGTGAGATGTTTCATGGTCGTTTTTACACTAGAAAACTAAATGGACAACTCTGTATTTTTTTTTGTTTGTCTGCATTAAGTGATGTTTCAGCTGAAAGTCAGAAAAAAGACAATGACAGCGTTTTCATTTTGCAGCGAGGTTTACCGGCTTGGTGAAGCATAAATGTAGGACACACTCTGCTGGCTGCTGTCTGCCTGTTGTAGCGTTGATAACAGAAACTTGGCGTCGTCTGCGTCCATATTTCCCACAGTGCACCATGTGTGAGTGCAACATGTCGGGATCCGACAGCCAGACCTGTGACCTGGAGAGGCAAGTGTGTGCCTGCGCCGACCGCACGGGACGCTGTAGCTGCAAGGTACGGCGGAACACAACGGGGGGTGGCTCTGGGATTACTCCATCATTTGTTCTTATTAAAAGAAATGTCACAGAGCTGCGTGCGTGCGTGCGTGTGTGTGTGTGTGTGTGTGTTTGTGTGTGTGTACACACAGTACATTCTGACTGTACACTTTTTTGTCTCCTGTCACCTGTTGATCACATTATCTCACACAGACTGTAACAAATGGTGACACGGAATTCCACCATCACACTCGTGCGCACGCACACAAACACACACACACACACACACACACACACACACACACACACACACACACACACACACACCTGATTCTTGGTCCTGTAATGATACTTCAGATCGCTGCTTGTCATTCTCACTAGTTTGTCACTGTGACTCTAACAGTCTGACTGCCTGTCATTCAGCTGTCTGTCTGCTGTGTGTGGCTCGTCACGACCTGTCTGTCTGTCTGTCTGATTGTCTGACTGCCTGTATCTGACTGAATATTATTTACCAGCATTTTCTCATGACATTAGCAATCATCAGATATGTCTCCATTAAAAAGAAATCAAACAGTGACCCCAACTTGTAGACCTTTTCTTCATGCACTGATCATAATTAATGTAATAACTGCTTAAGCAAAGCAGCCTAATAATAACGGACACTATATGTAATTTTTTTGTGTGTGTTTGATTTTTTTAATTCTTATTTCCAGCCTCTCAGACGTGAGAATTTTATTATCCAATAAATCAAGGGAGCATTTCTTCAATATTTTTGAGAGAATTTATTGACTCAAAAGGAAATAATATTAGTGATTAGCTTTCACTGATAATATAAGAGCTGCTAATGATGTGATAAATATTCTCAGTGTAGAGACTCAAAGCTTTTCTTTCACCTCTGTTGTTCTCCGTCCTTATACTCACCAAACTGCAGCACTTTTTGACAGCACTCAACATTAATTGGATGACGTCTAGTTGACAGCACTATAAGCCTTTTCTATTTTCTTAGCTGGGAGAAGGCTTAATACACAGCCCTGGCCACCATCTAATTTTAGACCCGTCAGCTCTCAGCTTATTTACTCTAAATGTACACAATTCATTGCAGAACGAGACTTATTCCACCTGCAACCTAGCCATCAAGAGCTTTTTTTTCTTTCTGCTATGCATGGTTTGAGAGTATTCCAACAAATACACAAGTATGTGCAAGTTCATGTAAAGAAATGATTACATATTGCGTGCGTCTATAGATGTGGTTTTCATAAAAGTGTTATTCTAAAGATTTCCTCATGAGTCATTCATTCCTACGTGTTTCATATGATATTGGTTGGATTTAGCCGCAGTCGATGTTGCTCTCTCTGTCAGATACTCACAAATGTGCATTTCTTTGTCAGGTAAACGTCGAAGGAGACAACTGTGACCGCTGTAAGCCAGACACGTTCGGGTTGTCGGTTCGAAATCCCCTCGGCTGCAGCAACTGCTACTGTTATGGACTGACGCGGTCCTGCGTGGAAGCACAAGGACTCATCAGGATGTGGGTGAGTCGAGGTCAAACTGTTCAGTTTCTTTCCTGTTGTGGTTATTGACAAGCATAAATTATAATAATTCTAAACCAAGTACCTTTCACAGTTGATCTATAACAGAATACTGAAATAAATTTGAAAAACTGAGAGTGTTCCGAACCGCAGATGCTCGTGGTTTCTTGTCTCCATCCTTGTCCATTTAGGATCTCTCTTGTCTCCACTGTGGTTATCCTTGGATGTAACCAGTAGTTTCCTGTAAGCTGTGCTGTCTGTACACACTGTCGGTGCCAGCTTCCTTGCTGAGACAACACATTTGACAGCTGGCTGCCAACAACTGTCTCTGCATCCTGCCAACATTTCACACTTCATGTTATCCATTTATCATTATCTACGGGCAATCAGGGACTTGTTCAAATATTTAAAGATAATTAATCTCTTTCTGCTCGCCTGAAATCAGCTGACGACGAAACTAAAGAAGCGCAAACTTTTAAAGAGGGTGGGCTTGATTTTCATAAAGATAGGTGCTGTGTTTCACCCAGTCATAGTTTTAATCGTAAACAGGTAATCGTCTACATTCTGTCATGATTTCTACACGCTGTCTACACGCTGTAATTTAAAGAGGATGCGGACAAATTGGAGAAGGACACCAGTGACTTTGATCAAAATTTTTGAGCAACGTGAGCTTGTTAACACGCTCACAATGACATATCTTATAAAGCTATATGCTAATTTTCATGCTCCAGATTGGAATTAACCAGATGTATTTTAACCCTTGAACAGTTTCCATTTGTGAAAGAAGAGAGAGGATCATCAGAGTTTGTCTCGTCCTCCAGAGGATAGAAATGTCTCCTCAGCTTTTTTTTTTATACACAATCGTTTTTGAGATCGTTGACTGACGACTGGTTTTTAATTGTCACCCGTTATCTCAGAGACGATTAGCGACTTTGTTTGCTTTATGGGGCGGGGTGATTTTTTTGTTGCATTGGCAAACATTTAAAAACGTTTACTTCTTTTATTGTTGACAGACAGAGAGAAAGAGAGAGATGGGGGTGGGAGCATACCGAAAAAATGGACAGTTTATTGGAAAGAGGGAGATTTTCTCTGAACCACTGAATCGTGAGATTACACTGTGTGGAGTGGGACACACACACACACACACACACACACACACACACTCACTCTAGACACTAGAGACACACATTGATGCCAATTCAAATCAGAGCTGTAATAAAGTGAATTTCTCAGATGCGTCATAAAAAAAAGTAAAACATATGTTTGCTATATACATATTGTGTAGGAAAAGTTGCTCGAAATGTTTGATCAATATTTATTTCTGATGTCTTCCATTCTGAGCGAGTTGGGTTGGATGACACCATTTTAAATTCAAACCATTTGGTCAGAAATTATTTGATGTTATTTTTCATCTGGAAACAGTTTTTGTGATATAGAAACCATTAGAGAGAGTCTGGGCTTCATTGGCAGGATTTAGACATTAATGGAACCTTGATGGAAAAATCTTCAATTTGACAAAATGTACTTGAAGGAAGGACATTCTTAATTGGTTACGACAAAAAGAGCCAAATACTGGAAATAATCCACCTCTGTTGTGTAGAAATGGGCACAAAAAATGTCGTTCCATCGTTTGACTCCTAGCTACACCAACATTTGCAGAAATAAATTTCACAACTACTTTTTACAGTTACAGGTAATTCTATTTCACTTCAATAAAAAAAATTTAAAAAAAACTTTATTAGACCCCTAGGGGCAATTGAAAACCTTTCCCTTCAAAACCCTCTGGACAAAATTCAGTGAAATTTAAAAAAAAAAAGCTCTGCAGGGACCCTGAAATTGTGCATCTCATAATTGGTTCCCTCCAGCTGTTTATTTTTACATATGAACTTCGACCACACTGTTATTATTTTGCCATGATCGAGGTCACGGTTCCATCCACATTAGCACAAAGTGAGTTTTTTCTTGCTGTGCGTTCGTCTGTGTCCTTGGACGCAAAATTTATTGCTGTTGATTCAATGGCTGTATCAACTGCGAACAAGAAAACCAACTACAGCAGCAACGGATTGACGTGAGTTTCAGTAACACTGTACACTGAAATTCCCGAGTTTGGACGCCTCTTTAATATGCAGTCAGTGTCACCGGGGCATCCAAGCTGTACTCCTTTCATAGATTTTTGATTCTTTCCACTCAACCAAAGGACCCTTTTCCATAATGGCGTGGATATTATTCACATCATATCAGCCTGAAGAAGAGGCAGAGATCAAGGCTTGAGGAGAAGAATCTATTTTTAAATCAGTCCACTCAAACAACGCCCGCAGTCAATAATAAATCCTGATATTATTCAAATAATATTGAAATATCAACATATTAAGATGGAAGGCAGAGAGGATAGAGAAAGAGATGGTGAGATTTTTCCCCAGACTGTCAGTAATAAATATAATTCACAAACCAGAGGAGGCGGGGTGACTGTCAGGTTCAGGTTATATTCACAATGCACAAACATTAAGTTCTCAGGCTTTTGACCATAAGAAAAACGGAAAGCAATCTTTATTTTAACTAAAAACACAACTAATGAAATGACTGCTTCAATCCATGTTTGCTTTACACAGTTAATACAGTAAAAGTCTGGATCTCTGATGTCACACATTTGTTTGGGGGTTTGCTATCATTGATAATTATGCGTCCAACTGTTCAGGTGTAGTTTGACTGAACCTGAGGGAGTAGAAGTGTTTGATTCTAATTACATTCCAATCAAATAGTTTTTCATTTGTTAGTGGGAATGATTCTCATCCGCTGGGCCCACAAATGAGACGAGAAAACATGGAGAGAAAACAAAGATCTGAAAAATTTTCTGTAATGAAATAAGAACTTCCAACAACAAAAAAATGTAACACCTTTCACACCAATCAACAACCATAAAGCACGCAGAACTCATGCTTTCTTTGCTTCCCAGTTGACGCTGAAGCCGGAGCAGACGGTTCTCCCCCTGGTGGATAAATCCAACACCGTGGAGACGAGGAGAGGAGTGACCTTCCAGCACCCGGAGATCCTCGCCAACGCAGACCTGGTCACCTCAACTCTGTCTGAACCCTACTACTGGAGGCTGCCGGAGCAGTTCAGAGGCTCCATGGTGGGAAAGCTCCTCTTCTATTGGTTGAATCGTTAATAGAGTTGTTTGTGTTTTGTGATTTTAATCAGTTTTCTCCACCTGTCTTTAGATCACAGCATACGGTGGGCAGTTGAAATACGCGGTGTACTACGAGGCCAGAGATGAAACGGGTCCATCTTCCTACGAGCCGCAGATCATCATTAAAGGCGGTCCCAACCGCAACGTCTTGATGACGCGTCACATTCCAGGAACCCAGATCGGTCAGCTGACCCGCCACGAGATTGACATGACAGAGGTACAGCTGTGCTGCGGATGAAGGCAGGATGCTGAAGGATTAATGAAGACATAGTTTTGTTAGTTTTTAAAATAACTAGAACATAGCTACTAAAAAAATAATAGACCTACGCTTGATATTGATGGTACTTGAGTTCTCTATAACAGTACATGGTGAAACACACATCTGTGTCTGTGTGTGTGTGTTTCCGTGTGTGTGTGTGCAGCATGACTGGAAGTACGCAGATGGTCGATCCATGACTCGAGAGGACTTCATGGACATTTTGTTCTATGTGGAGTACATCTTAATTAAAGCATCACACGGGAACCTGATGAGACACAGCCGGTAAAATACTCACGCATGTGCACACACACACACACACACACACACACATACACACACACACCACCATGCATTCCCCCCTGCTGCGATGTTGAGCTTTAAATATGCATTGATTGTCTAATAAGGGATGGTACGGTGAAAGGATTCTCACACTGGAGATGTTACATAACCTGCAAGTTAGCATCACAGTTTTCATTGTGTATGTAAATTTATGTATATATATGCAGTGTGTGTGTAATATATATGTATGTATGTGTATATATATATATATATATATATATATATACACTTTGTTTTCATGATTTAGTATTTCGGAAATCAGCCTGACGGTCGCCGAGGAAGGAAGACCAACCAGACTGAGTGAGAAAGCTCAACAGATCGAAAAGTGCGACTGTCCCATCGGTTACTCCGGTTACTCCTGTGAGGTACGTTCACATGTTGGCTCAATCACATGACTACAGTCAATTTTTACTGAAGAGTATCTGCCTCTAAAAATAGATAAATGTGACTTCAAAAAGGACCAGATTAAAGAGCAGCATTTTTACAGTTCAGAAAATAAATTCAGAGCTCACTGGGGAGCAAACGATCCCAGCATCATCCACCAACATACGAACCAAAAAACAAATCTGTTTCTCTCAAATATTGTTGGTTTGGTGTTTGTTAGTTAAACAAGTCACCAGTGAATTAATTTGTGATAACGCGGTGTCATTACTTCAGTGCAGCAGCAGAAAGAAGATGTATATTTAAAACATTGTAATGAGTTCTATAAAAGTTAGATTCAGTAAAGTGAAAAATAATATTGACACAAGCCCAGAACCTACACTTTGGATGTGATATTACAAACATTAATTAAAGCGTGAGCTGAATTCCTCCCTCGGCGCCCAGAGGAATGAGTGCTTCTGGTCTGCTGCCTTCACACTGACAGAGAATCCAAAACATGGAGGTCACACACTCTGCTTTCAATAGCATCTCACTGCTTTCCAATTTACATTTATTTGCGAGTTTTAAGCCTCCGTGATGCCTTTATATTCTCCTGTGCTTGGATTAAAACCATCTTTTCTGCTCACTTGTGATTTTGTCAAAGCAATTGACTTTCAGCGGCGTCCAGCTCCTTCTTTAAACCCCCCAGAAAACACACAGGAGCAACTCAATTTTTGGTTTAATGAGGTTTTTTTTGGGAGACGGCTTACGACATACGGAGGCCAGGAGTTGTGGGCAGCTCCTCTGGATGGTTGGCGCCTGAGAGCCATTTAGGCACGACTCCGATAATCTCACAGGAATGCATAAATTCACCAAGAAACTTTCTAAAACATTTCCTAACCTCTGTTTCACTTTGTCTCCTGCTACTTTGGTGTACATCTGATCATCTTGTCCATATTTCTCCCCCTCTAAAAAAAAAAAAAAAAAAAGAAATTAGCTGTGTTTATAATTTAGAAGCTACAGGAACTGCTGAAAAAATGCCAAATGAAAGCCAAACAGCGAAACTGTAGCTAAACTTGAAATGCTCAGGTCGCGGAGGGCTCGGCTGACAGATGGGCCTTCTATTTGTAGCTGCAGTCGTTGTTAATAAAGTATTTTTAAACGGGCGTTTAGCGCTAGCAGAGGGAACAGATGGCTCTTTAAATGGACTCCATTAATTATTACTGAACAGGAGAGAGGGAGAAAGAGTTACTTAGCATATCAGTGTGTGTGCGCTTGTGTATTCAAAAGTTACTGAAGGAAATAACTCTTAATTGTGCGTGTGAGTGTGTGTGTGTGTGTGTAAGAGAGGGTGGTCAACGGTCACCCAGATAAGTGACAATTAGGGATGATGGTGTTGGTGTGTGTGCATAGTTGTGGTGTGTGTTTTCCATCACAAATGTAACCTGTATTTCTGCGGTGTGTGTCGTGATGCAGGAGTGCGCTGCTGGTTTCTACCGACTTCGCGCCGGGTCCCCGGCATCTGTTCCAGCATCCAGGGTGCCCACCGCTGCCGGCATGGGCAGCTGCGTTCAGTGCCAATGCAGTGGGCACTCCTCCACCTGTGACCCCGAGACATCCATATGCCAGGTAAATGTGTGTGAGTGTGTGTGTGTTCTGCCGCTGGAGACCCTTTTACAGCCATATGCTGGGTGGCGTCAGGAGAAGAAAGTGAGGTCAGATGGAGATTAAAGTGTGTGCATGTGTGTGTGTGTGTGCGTGCGTGTGTGTGTGCGTGCGTGCGTGCGTGTGTGTTGGGATGAATGTCAGGCACTGTAATTAGCCCTGCAATAATTAACGACCCTGGGCTCATTCGCTTTTTGTGTAATTTCCTCTCCTTTGGATCCGACCCAAAGCTACACTGTTACTTTGAGAAAAAGAGAGGAGGGTGTGAACCTACAACACACACTTAGAAAAGACACAAAGGCAAAGAATTCTGATTGCAGTTTTAACTGCAAAATGTTGTTGTGCAGTTTCAGGTTAGCTGGATTAATGTTACTTTATCTAAGCTATGAGCTCCCGTTTCAGTCTGGCCATTTATTTGTGTTATTATTCTGTTCAGGGAAAGAGGAGAGCTTAAAAAAGAGCCGCCACATTCATGTGTGTTGTGTTTGTTAGCAGTTAGCGCTGCTTAATTTATAAAGCAGGAAGACCGGTGCTTTGAAAAAGTCCAGAAACCCAGGAGAGCGTCACTTATTTTTCTTAACAAACACAGGATTACATATTTAATCAGCAGTAGAGTGTTTTTTTTTTCTCCAGCTCTGTCTTCCTTTTCTCGGCTATCCCCCAGCTTCCCTGTTATTCCTCTCCTGTCTGCTGATGGCTACAGAGGAGGGATGGAATTAGTGCCCAAAGTCCTGTTTACAACCATGAAAAGAAAGCAGACACACCAAAATAATTGACACCTCCTGTCTGTTTGCCTGTCAATCTCCTCCTCTCCGTTTCATTACTATGGACAGCATCACACCTACAAACAGGCACCCTAATTTAGCCATAGCCGTTTCACCGTTTCACAGCACAGACGCCTACTCTCTCGCTGCAGGACTTCTAATGATCACATGGGAAAATATTGAAGTACCGAAAGGCGGCAGTAGCGTTAACCTTTAAGCATAAACCTCATTTCTCCACGCCGAGTGGCTTGATCGGTCTTTATCCCTTTTAAATAAGATTTAAAATGCATTCAGAATGGCCAAGAAAAGGCTGTTCATAACTTTCAATAAAAGCCTGACAGATCCTGAGCTGGAGTTGATGAAACCAAATCAGGATCCAACAGAAAATCCATTTCAGAATCAACTTTTTCATCTTGTCAGCTCTGCAGAGAGTCCCCATCTGCAGGCTCATGGCCCAGTTCCAATCCGCCAACTTTTGGCCCTTGTGGCCATGTGGCCCCTTTCTTTTTAGGGATGGAGGGGTAATGGTCATCTAGCCAAACAGTGTTTTCAGATGCAGATGTTAAACTTAAACCTAACCCACAGGTTAGCGCTCAGATGTCATCTAGCAGACTGAGAGTAATATCTGCTACTCATTCCGTGAGACAAAAAAAAAAAAAAACCTGCCGGCTGAGACTCATTTCGAAAGCTGACGAGAAGCCGTTTAATTATGCTCCTTGATGAATGAATCACCAGCACGATGAAGAGGTCTAAACACTTGTCAATAAAAGCTGAGAGATGCTGGCGGCTGCGGCGCGGTGTCACAGAGCCTTTTTAGAATAGTGAGACTTTTTTTTTTTTTTTTTTTTTACAAATGCACATAATGAAATATGCGGGTACTTCAACTGGTTCACCTGCTTCCGTTTAAAAATTGCAGCACTATTACTGGAAGGCAGAGTTGTAAATGAATTATAATAACTAAGTGTCCGGCATAGCTCCGTTTTTCGTTAAAAGCAGGGTTGCTGGTGCCAGATTTGGTGTTTGGTCTTGGGAAAAAAAAAACAGAACAACTAAAAAATATTCAACAATTATGTAAGGAATGTTTCCCTGCAATTTTCACTCCCATTAATTTGATTTTACAGGTGGCGACGGGTGCCAGCTAAATGGAACATTTTATTTCTCTTAAAACGTTCTTAAAGCAGTGACATTTAGATCAAAATTACAGGTTTCTTCTAACACTTAAAGCTTTATTTTATTTAGTATATTTTCACCATGTCTACCAATGTAAATCTTTTAATACCAACAAATTTTGGGTAACCAATGAACGGCGGACTGTGCAGCTGTGGGGGTGGGGCTTAAGTGATCTGCTCTACTCATTGGTGGATAAATTTGGCAAACAAGTAGAAAGTAATTTCACGTGGCCGCCTCTAAAAATGAGTCAAGTCCGGTCAAACATACATTTGCTTTAGTAGGACTTTAAATTGAATCTATTCTGTTTTTCTTTCTTTTATTTCTTCTGCTTCCCTTCATCTTCTAATTCCCCCCACCTCGTTTAACTTTCATTTCTCCCATCTTGTATTCCCTGCTGTTCTGTCTGCCTCACCCTTTTACCCTCCGTCTCCCCCTTCAACCCCCTCCTTGTTTCTTTGTCTTTCTCATCTCGTCTTTATCTTCTCCATTTTTCCCTACTTGTTTTTCTCCCTTTTTACATCTTCCCTCCTCCCGTCCCCTTGTGTTTTTATATCCATCCCCGTCTGCCTCCCAGCCACTTGTCCCCCCACCCCCACCCCCCTCCACCCTCACCCATTTCCATCTCGCTCTCCGTAACGGCATCATTAGCATTTTCTAACCAAGCAGGCTAAATTGAAAATGCTAAACGAGTTTGCTTCGGTTGTAATTAGCGGTAACGAGGACTACAGGAAGTTAATGGAAAAAACTTGCTTCGTTAGGAGGCGACTTCCTGTTGCACTGATTGAATTTCTCAATTTTCAACAAACAAGGCAAACATGTAACACTGAGGGACCCCCGGGGGCAGGAAGAGACCTTTGTGTTTGTGTTATAGTTTGTGTGTGTGTGTGTGTGTGTGTATATCTACAAATATATATAGATACTAGTCAGGGTGTCCATCTATGTGTGTAACCAAACATGGGATGACAATTAACACACATATCTGGATATGACCATATTTGGCTGCGGCGTCTCCTTTGGCTCCTCCCACGGCAGCAGGTGAGTGATATCCAGGTGAGGCCTTTGAAGGAAGCGTATTAAACCCTTCCCCACATGGGACCCCACCATTCATTACCGCGTTCGGAAACATCCTATCAGAAAACGGTCCGGCTCAGGTATTTGTGTGTGTGTGTGTGTGTGTGTGTGTGTGTGTGTGTGTGTGTGTGTGTGTGTGTGTGTGTGTGTGTGTGTGTGTGTGTGTGTGTGTGTGTGTGTGTGTGTGTGTGTGTGTGTGTGTGTGTGTGTGTGTGTGCAAAGCCTCCTGAAAACTGTGGGCGGTGAAAAAGAAATGAGTAATGATTTCCCCGCTGCTGCAGCAGAGACGCTCGGAGCTGCAGAAGCAGCTGCAATCACACACCTCTCTGTCAGCATGTTGTCAAACATTTCACTAAGCATCCCTGAATTTATCATCAGACAGCGAAGGAACACCACTGGTCAAAAGTGCTGCTATTATCCCTGATGCTGAAGCCAACTGACTGCTGATAATGCGAGCAATATTTGTTTTATTTCTCATCCAGTGTCAGGATAATTGTTTCTCCCTCCTAAAAAAAAAAAAAAAAACTCCACAATGCCGTTGTGTCAGTAATCAGGAATCTGGATGATGTGTGACCCCATCTGTCTTTTTTTATGTGCTCATTGTCAAATTGTGCCAAGTTGGCACATGCTGGAGATCGTTCAGAGCTCTGTGAATATCAATCTTTGATCAGACAATCTGAAACACGCTTGAATCCCAGCATACATGAAGTACTTTAGATTAATTTTATTCCACAGAGCCACAAACTTTTTTTTTTTCCTCCCGCTCAAGTCTTATTTTCCTCGTGCCAACGGCAATATTCAAATACAACACGCAGATAAAAGTGCAGCATAACTGCTGTTAATTTCATTTTGAAAGATGAAACACTTTTTGATGTTTTTTCTTTTTTTTTTTTCTAAACGCGTTACATCCAATCGCACAATCACATTTTTGCTTTTCTAACTATGCACACATTAAGAGCTCACGCCGGCTGGAGGATGATGGGAGATTTAACACCCACAGATCAGGGTCGAGATGGGGTTGGGGGATGAATGGAAGTCAGTGCTGTGTTTTTCAAACTGTAATTATAATTTGATGTGTGCTTGTGTGTGTGTGTGTGTGTGTTTGTTTGTGCAGAACTGTCAGGACAACACGGAGGGTGACAGGTGTGAGCGCTGCGCTCCAGGATTCTATGGAGTGATCCGTGGTTTGCATGACGACTGCAAACCCTGCGCCTGCCCCCTCACCCACCCCCAGAACAAGTAACCTCTCTGTGTTTGCATGCATTCACATAATTATTCTGCTTCTTCTCCGGCTGTTTTAGACAAATTATTCTGCATCTATTAAGAGAAAAATGTCTTTCTGGGTCTAGTTTCAGTCCCACCTGTGTGGCGGAGGGATATGATGACTACAGATGTACCGCCTGTCCAGAGGGGTATGAGGGCAAATACTGTGAGAGGTGAGATCACAATTTCAATTTGAATATTTATAACAAGGTCATTTTACAAATAATGGGTTCCTTCCCATAACCCCCACCCGGCCTTCCAGGTGTTCTACCGGTTACCACGGTAATCCACGGATGCCAGGCGGCCGCTGCGAGGAGTGTAAGTGTTCCCCGTGGGGGGCGTTGCCTGGACCGTGCGACCCTGTCACGGGGCAGTGCCGCTGCAGGGTCGGGGCATCGGGGCAGTCATGTGACCAGTGCATGGAGAGGCATGTGTGTGGAGCCGCCGGGATCATCTGTAAGACTAACACACACACACACACACACACACACGCTTTCCATCTTGTCTTTTATTTCTTCTTATCTCTTTCGCTTTGTCCAGAGTGGAAACTCTCTGTTGCAGAGTTTACCCGAGCGATTATTCCAAACAAGCTGTTTAAAATGAAACGTAATGCAGTGCAATCATTGCAAGTGTGTTTTTTCATTATGTGGTAAAAAAATAGTCAAAGAAGGGTCAGAAATTTGTCATTTCTGTTTTATTTATGTTTTCTCATTATCTGGGTTGTATTATGGTCACGAAAGAAACAGCCAACAGCAGAAACTCTCCACTCTTTTCCTTTTCGCTATTGTTACCTGAATTTGCGATTCTTATTTATTTTGCTGATGAAATGCAAATGAGCAGACAAAGTGCCTTTCTTCAGTTGCCATGGGAGATGGGGGCATCATTGTAGAACTCAGATCTGAGTCATTTAGAAAATAATTTCAACGTCATTTGAAGCTAATTTAAACTTAATATGATCGTAATGGTCAGGCCACTTCGGTTCCATTAGCATGTCTGGGGGTGTAGGGGGTGTGTGGGGGGGGGGGGAATACAGGAGAAAAGATTGTAAAACAGAGGCTGATGCTGAAATTGCTGCTGTCAGGTCAGAGTGGAAATTGGTTGCTCTGGTCTTGATGCGTTCTGACACAAAGCGTCTGTTCATAAATTGGCAGTGCGGTGGCTGGAGTGCACCTTGGCGCCCAAACCGGTCACCTCTACGTCCAGACAGCAATCACAAGTCCTGATGGTTTATACAAACCGCAGCGATTGGACCGATGTTCTCTTATTGTGGAGTGATTGCACTCATTTCCCCGCTGCTCTTTCTCTCGTTCTTCCCAACACTCTGGAAATGGGTGGTTTTGAATGAGGGAAGCGCAGGTAGCTCTTCCACCTCTATTCAGTCTCTAAATGCAGTAGTAGGGTGTATTAGTGGGTTAAAGAACGCTTTGGACTCACAGCGCTGACACACGTGTTCTACCAGCGCTCTGTCTCTGTCGCCTTTAAAGACTTTAAACATGTCAAGTCTAATAAGGTGAACTTTAAACCTCAAATCCATTTAAAACAATTTCATTTCTGTCGAGTGCTCAGTCATGTCCTGTTCCCACAAATAAAGCTTCATTTTTAACATTTAATTCACCTGTGCTACTTTTTTTGGTTTTATGTATTCTTTTTTTGTGGGTTTATTTCCACTCGAAAACTCGAAGAATTTTCTCTCCAGTTGTACAGATGGTTGTCGTGTGTGTTGTAATGGCACTTTGTAGTTGTGTATTACTGATGTTTCCATGCTGTGTGGATATTACAGAATGATAATCCATCATTAGGATCACTGAATAGCTTGGACTTAATGAGCAGCTACTAACTCCTATATACAGTGAACAGTGCATTTACCGTGTATGTGTGTGTGTGTGTGTGTGTGTGTATGTATGTGTGTGTGTGTGCCTGCATGAGTGCCTTAATGTATTTTGTGTGTTCTAGTTTTGTCAGAGATTGATAGAGTAGAACAGTTTTTATTTTATTTAATTTATCTTTGATTTCCCCTGTCAGAAATTTTAATTTCTGCAATAAATCAGCCCTGGGCTGCAGAAGGGAATAGATATTCACACGTATACACACAGTGCAGAAAAATGTGCATGTAACTGAATCCCCTGGTGTGTGGTTATATTTGTGTGTGTGTGTGTGTGCGTGCGTGCTTTTAACCTGCAGTGTGTGCTCCAAATAGGTGTTTTTTGCCTCTCTGCTGTGCAGAATTTCATGCATCGGCAGGCTTGTCCCTCTGAAACCAGAGTCACCTAAACAAAAAATAAAAGCCCGTCACCATGACCACACACACTGGTGTGTTTGCACACTCACCAAAAAAGCATGGAGTCTCATTCAAAACGAAAAGTACACAAATTGCCCTCATTTCTCTCTGACAAGTCAAAAACCAGCCTACACACACACACACACACACACACACACACACACAGTAAATGACATGCCTTTAACTGCGTGTCTGTATTTTTCCAGCCTGTGACGACGAGTGCTCAGGTTTGCTGATCAGCGATATGGATCGCCTCTATCGCATCATCAATGAGGTCACCCTGACCATGCCCCTTCCCCCACCTTATAAGGTGTTGTACCGTTTTGAGAACATGACGGAGGAGCTCAAGGTAAAAAATGTGTGTGTGTGTGTGTGTGTGTTTGGTTGGAATGATGTCATTCATTTTAATTCACTTCAGACAACACTTGTTTTGATTGAGCGATCTCTAATCTGCCCGTTAGTTACAGTTAGTTAGTTTCCCATTTCGTCAGGGGGTCACGCTGCTTAAAAGAAGTAGATTTGACACTCCATTTAAAACGACGTTCCCTTAATGTCAAGCAAAATCAGCCCATTTCTTTTCTGAAACAACCTGATGGGTCAAACACACTCCGGCTGATCAAGCGGTGGCGTTTGACGGCGGCTGAACGTTTCATCTATAAGCACACGGTGACAAATTGCTTGGCAGATTTTAAAGACAGTTACGGATAACACGAAAAAGGTCCCGTGTAATTAAGACGGAGTTCCCTGAATTACCTCGGCGTCCATTGAAAAGACACGCTCCTTATTCTGCTTGTTCAGCCGAGAAAACACGACCATTAATACGAACATTTGTCTTCAGGTGTTTTCAAAGTCACATCTTTGTTTTGATGAATTGCTTCTTCGTCCAACGCGAATCATTTCGGGGCCATGGAGCACTCGTGATGCGCCGCGGCGCCGTTAAACTCCATTAACACATACATGATCGCAATGATTTATGATAAGTTATGAGCCGTG